>CM064578.1:64806396-64858896 GCA_032716605.1 Paralithodes platypus | reverse complement strand
ACTTGTTAGCGCCACTGTATGTGTGTATGCATGTATAGTCCACGGGCCAGAGGCAGGTTTTTCACATTTTGGTACCAGAAATTCTACTAAATCTTATTGAGTTTTTTTTCAAAAGGTCTATACCTCCGGATCATGATTTGGTATGATAGCACTTGGAGATGAGTAGCTTAAGCGGTGATAGCGACCACTAAGCTACTCATCTCCTAGTGCTATCATACCAAATCATGATCCGGAGGCATAGACCTTTTGAAAAAGCTCAATAAGATTTAGTCGAATTTCTAGTACCAATATTTGGTCTGGCCCGTGGACTAGTATGGCGTGGAATGGTCTATACTCAGTTCACAGTCACTTGGCAAATCATTGTATATGTATGTGTGTATATATGTATTACGTGGAATGGTCTATAGTCAGTCCATAGTCACTTGGCAAATCATTGTATATGTATGTGTGTATATATGTATTACAAAGGAGTACAAAGGAGTACAAAGGAAATCAAGCAACAACAGATCTAGTGACCCTTCTAGGCTGCTTGTCCTCCAAAACACTGAGGATCAAGTGTCCAAACATTACGTGGAATGGTCTATAGTCAGTCCATAGTCACTTGGCAAATCATTGTATATGTGTGTGTGTGTATATATGTATTACGTGGAATGGTCTATACTCAGTCCATAGTCACTTGGCAAATCATTGTATATGTGTGTGTGTGTATATATGTATTACGTGGAATGGTCTATAGTCAGTCCATAGTCACTTGGCAAATCATTCTATATATATATGTGTGTATATATGTATTACGTGGAATGGTCTATAGTCAGTCCATAGTCACTTGGCAAATCATTCTATATATATGTGTGTATATATGTATTACGTGGAATGGTCTATAGTCAGTCCATAGTCACTTGGCAAATCATTCTATATATATGTGTGTGTATATATGTATTACGTGGAATGGTCTATAGTCAGTCCATAGTCACTTGGCAAATCATTCTATATATATATGTGTGTATATATGTATTACGTGGAATGGTCTATACTCAGTCCATAGTCACTTGGCAAATCATTCTACCCATGTAAACACTCCCGCTCCTGATTGTTATAATTAATTTTCATGCTATGGAAATAATAATATATATATAACATTACATCGCTCTTGCTCTCTCTTAGCAATTGTCCTCAATAAACCAATTCTTTCTTTGTTCCGTAACATATTTTATCAACAATACAATTCCTATATCTTGTTTTTACAATATATGTTGTATTTCTGTTTTCCTGTTTCCGTTCTGTTTTTCTCTGTTCTTTGTCACCGTTCTCTTGTTGTGTTCTCCCCCTCCCTGTTCTCTTAAGGGGAGATTTCCACTTGAGGGATTTTTTTTATTTACCCCTTTCTCCCGCATGTTTAGCCCCAGTGCTTTTGAGATTTTAAGACGTTCGCCACATTAGTTTGGCGATTTTAATAACTTTTGTCCCATTTATGTCACTGTTAAGACCTTTCGTGCCATTTAGGTGTCGATTTTTTCCTGGCGAGCGATAGCGAGCCAGTAATTTAAGAGGAACCGGCCTTCGGCCGGGACATTTTTCTACCGAAAAATGTATAAATTTATCTTGAAAGGGGGTCAAGGGGGTGTAATTTCAAGCTTGATGGAAGTCTAGGAAACACACTAAAAACCTCCCCTTAATATTCTTTCTGCCTTGCTGCATGAATAACTCTTGATTCCATTACATGTAGAGTTTTTAGAGAAATCATTATTAATCCCTTTCCATATTGAATAGCCATTGTGCTTAAGTCAGGGTTATGTTATTGATACGTTTTTCTGTATATTTATTGGTGGGAATGTATGTATCCCTGCAACAGAAATTGTATTTATTTTTATTTTCAAGGAGTATGGATGTATTCTCTCTGTGCATTCAATATATGTGTGGTTGTGAATGTGTGTGTGTGTGTGTTGTGATATATATGGATTACTATGAGAGAGAGAGAGGAGAGAGAGAGAGAGAGAGAGAGAGAGAGAGAGAGAGAGAGAGAGAGAGAGAGAGAGAGAGAGATAGAGAGATAGAGAGATAGATAGATAGATAGATAGAATATAGATAGATAGATAGATATATATATATATATATATATATATATATATATATATAGAGAGAGAGAGAGAGAGAGAGAGAGAGAGAGAGAGAGAGAGAGAAAGAGAGAGAGATAGAGAGATAGATAGATAGATAGATAGAATATAGATAGATAGATAGATATATATATATATATATATATATATATATATAGAGAGAGAGAGAGAGAGAGAGAGAGAGAGAGAGAGAGAGAGAGAGAGAGAGAGAGAGAGAGAGAGAGAGAGAGAGAGAGAGACAGACAGACAGACAGAGACACAGATAGAGAGAGAGAGAGAGAGAGAGAGAGAGAGAGAGAGAGAGAGAGAGAAGGTGCTTCGTGTGCAAATGTAATATATGTTCGTGTCAGTTCTGATGAGTCCCTACTGTCTGGTGTGTGTGTATGTGTGTGTATGTATATATATATAGGTATGTATGTATGTGTGTGTGTGTGTGTGTGTGTGTGTGTGTGTGTGTGTGTATGTATATATGTAGGTATGTATGTATGTTTCTGTGTGTGTGTTTGTGTGTGTGTGTGTATTATACAAACCATGATGTATTAAGGGGAGATTTCCACTTGAGGGATTTTTTTCTTGACTCCTTTCTCCCTCATGTTTAGCCCCATTGTTTTCCTCATGTTAAGACGTTCGCCCCATTATTTTGACGATTTTAAGAACTTTCAACCCATTTCTGTCAATTTTAAGACCTTTCGTGCCATTTAGGTGTCGATTTTATCCTGGCGAGCGATAGCGAGCCTGTAATTTAAGAGGAACCGAAAAATGTACAAATTGATCTTGAAAGGGGCTCAAGGGGGTGTAATTTTAAGCTTGGTGGAGGTCTAGGGAACAAACTAAATACCTCCCCTTAAGTACGATAGTCATTAAGGGGGGGGGGGGGGAGAGGGGGGGGGGGGGAGGGGGGGAGGGGGAGGGGGGGGGGGGGGGGGAGGGGGGAGGGGGGGAGGGGGGGGGCTTATTTATTTCCATATATATTTATCATTTTATTTGTATTATTATTATTTTTTTCTTTTTTTTTCTTAAGGGAAGGCAGACCGTTTTTCTGGACCCCCTTCTCCCTAATGTTTAGCCCCCACTAGGTTTGAGATTATAAGACGTTCGGGACATTAGTTTGGCGATTTTAACACCTTTCGCCCCATTTCGTTTTACATTTTAAGACCTTTCGTGCCATTTAGGTGTCGATTATTTCCTGGCGAGCGATAGCGAGCCTGCAATTTTAAGAGGAAACGTCCTTCGGCCGGGACATTTTTCTACCGAAAAATGTACAAATTTATCTTGATGGGGGGTCTAAGGGGTGTTTTTCTAAGCTTGATGGAGGTCTAGGGAGGAAACTAAGAAAATATATGAATAAATGAATTAATAGACCAAACAAACGGTCAGTGCCCCCTTAAGTTTTCTCCATAACCTCCACCAAGCTTAAAACAACACCCCTTCATGATACATTTAAATTTTGTCCACCTAAAAATGATGTCTCGGCACCACCAAGTATGTTTTGATCAATAATTGGTATCAGTAATGTCTAAATCTTGATGTAGGCGTTTTGAGGGATGTGTACCAACATGATCCTACACTTACCCACCCTATTCAACATCTGACAGACATTAATACAGCACAGAGATACAATATTATTACGATAATTACGATCATGCTATTGAAAGGGGAATGGGCGTATTAATTTGCTCATTTATATATATTTAAAGTTTCCTAGACCTCCATCAAGCTTAAACACCCACCCAGCCAAGACCCTCCTTCAAGATAAATTTGTACAGTTTTCGATAGAAAAATTTCCCGGCCGAAGGCCAGTTCCCCTTAAATTACAGGCTCACTGTCGCTCGCCAGGAAAAAATCGACACCTAAATGACACGAGAAGTCTCATTATTGATAAAGAAATGGGTCTTAAAATCGCCAAACTAATGGGTCAAACGTCTTATAATCTGAAAACTAATGGGGCTAAACACGAGGGAGATGGTGGCCAGAAAAACCGGCCCCCCCCCCCTTTAACTAACTAAGAACAACTTACAATAACAAACCAAAATCATGAACAAAAAACTGCCTTCCAAGCCTCAACAAACAATAAGAACCACCAAGCCTAAACATAAACAATAAGAACAAAAAACTCCAAGCCTAAACATAAACAATAAGAACAAGAAAACTCCAAGCCTAAACATAAACAATAAGAACAAGAAAACTCCAAGCCTAAACATAAACAATAAGAACAAGAAAACTCCAAGCCTCAACATAAACAATAAGAACAATAAGCCTAACATAACAATAAGAACAAGAAAACTCCAAGCCTCAACATAAACAATAAGAACAATAAAACTCCAAGCCTAAACATAAACAATAAGAACAAAAAAACTCCAAGCCTCAACATAAACAATAAGAACAAGAAAACTCCAAGCCTAAACATAAACAATAAGAACAAGAAAACTCCAAGCCTCAACATAAACAATAAGAACAAGAAAACTCCAAGCCTAAACATAAACAATAAGAACAAGAAAACTCCAAGCCTAAACATAAACAATAAGAACAAGAAAACACCAAGCCTAAACATAAACAATAAGAACAAGAAAACTCCAAGCCTCAACATAAACAATAAGAACAAGAAAACTCCAAGCCTCAACATAAACAATAAGAACAAGAAAACACCAAGCCTAAACATAAACAATAAGAACAAGAAAACTCCAAGCCTCAACATCAGCAGCTAAGACAACCAAACTGCAGCACTGACAAACTGAACCAAATCAACTCGGCAACACTAACAAACCCAACAAATAAACTCCAAGCCTAAACATAAGCAACAAAAAGAGACTCAAACAAACTCAGCAGTGTAAAATAAGCAAAGTGGAACATTGACAAAATTGACATACTACAATTAAACTCAGCAACACGAGCAACCGTAAACTGCAGTACCGATAAACCCAACACATAAACTCAGCAGTACCGATATACCCAACAAATAAACTGCAGTACCGATAAACCCAACAAATAAACTGCAGTACCGATAAACCCAGCACATATACTGCAGTACCGATAAACCCAACAAATATACTGCAGTACCGATAAACCCAACAAATAAACTGCAGTACCGATAAACCCAACAAATATATTGCAGAACCGATAAACCCAACACATAAACTCAGCAGTACCGATAAACCCAACAAATAAACTGCAGTACCGATAAACCCAACACATAAACTGCAGTACCGATAAACCCAACAAATATACTGCAGTACCGATAAACCCAACAAATAAACTGCAGTACCGATATACCCAATAAATCAACTGCAGTACCGATAAACCCAACAAATATACTGCATTACCGATAAACCCAACAAATAAACTGCAGTACCGATAAACCCAACAAATAAACTGCAGTACCGATATACCCAACACATAAACTGCAGTACCGATAAACCCAACAAATAAACTGCAGTACCGATATACCCAATAAATAAACTGCAGTACCGATATGCCCAACAAATAAACTGCAGTACCGATAAACCCAATAAATAAACTGCAGTACCGATAAACCCAATAAAGAAACTGCAGTACTGATAAACCCAATAAATAAACTGCAGAACCGACGAACCCAATAAATAAACTGCAGTACCGATAAACCCAACAAATAAACTGCAGTACCGATAAAGCCAACAAATAAACTGCAGTACCGATAAACCCAACAAATAAACTGCAGTACCGATAAAGCCAACAAATAAACTGCAGTACCAATAAACCCAACAAATATACTGCAGTACCGATAAACCCAACAAATAAACTGCTGTACCGATAAACCCAACAAATATACTGCAGTACCGATAAACCCAGAACATATACTGCAGTACCGATAAACCCAACAAATAAACTGCAGTAGTGATAAACCCAGCACATATACTGCAGTACCGATAAACCCAACAAATAAACTGCAGTACCGATAAACCCAACAAATAAACTGCAGTACCGATAAACCCAACAAATAAACTGCAGTACCGATAAACCCAACAAATAAACTGCAGTACCGATAAACCCAACAAATAAACTGCAGTACCGATAAACCCAACAAATATACTGCAGTACCGATAAACCCAACAAATATGCTGCAATACCGATAAACCCAACACATAAACTCAGCATGGTAGAACAAACCATATTTTTGACCTAAAAGCATAACAATTGGACATATTCAAAAAATATGTTTTGACTGAACCGTCGCATTCACCCACCGAATGTACGTGTGAAGTTTGGTGAAAATCCGTCGAACGGTCTAGGAGTTGTTTCCGGACAGACGGACGGCAGACATTTCGACCGGCATTGTACCACTATAAGGGGAGTCGATACCACTCTGCTTATGCAGAGTTGATAAATAAATAAATAAACACAGAAGCAAAGACAAGCAAACTTTAGCACTACCATTCCCAACAAGTATAATCTGGTCCAGTAAGCTATCAATCATTCAATCCCAAAAACAATCAATCATGTCCAGTATTCGGCCCTCTGGACATGAAGGATGGCTGGTGGGCTGTCAATCATGCTGTCAATCATACAGTCAATCTGAATGGCTGGGTGAAATCCGCCGATCCCAGTTTTTATTACTGGTCGAGAGTTGAAGTTTGTTGGACCTTTTTGCTTGCGAGTATTTTCCGGTTAGGTCTTAACCCCTTCAGTACCAGGGACGTCCTTTTCATCATATCCTGGTAACTATCAGATCAGAAGAAGTATTGAGGGATAAGCCTTTACAACGGCACCTCGTATTTACATTCTACTTTTCCTATTTTCCTGAAGCGTGTAGAGAGGGGAGAAGGGGTGTTGGAGAGAGAGGAAGCTGTTGGAGTGGCTTTGTTATGTGTGTTTAGTCTATTACACTAGATTATTCAGCTTAGGAAGGACCTCTAGCAATAATAAGGCTTCAAACTTCGGGAACGAGGTGGCTTCAGAGATGGGGTCGTTTCGGGCCATGAGTGAGCACCGTGCCTCATGTGAAGGCAAGATGGCAGGTGCTCGTTGTACTCTACGTGCTTCACATGTCTCACTCCCTAGACTGGAACAAGACCTCACGGGCTTCACTGTTCATTGTAAAGCGGTGAATGTTAAGGCTCTCAGCCTATGCCCGAGAGGAAGTAAGTTGGAATATAGAAAAAAAAAAAAAAAAATCTCAACTAACCCTTTTAACTACCACAGATCCTTCCAAAGCTGCATAATATCGTCTAAATATAGCTGGAATACAGTATAATATAACACACGTCGCTGGTACTCAAAGGGTTAATGAAGCATTTCTGGTATCATTTATAATACTCTTATAGGTGAATTATTTATCACAAAATCATTTATACATCGCTCCATTTAATTAAGGGGAGGTATTTAGTTTGTTCCCTACTTTTTCATCAAGCTTAAAATTACACTCCCTAGACCCCCTTTCAAGATAAATTTGTAAATTTTTCGGTAGAAAAATGTCCCGGCCGGAGGCCGGTTGCTCTTAAATTACAGGCTTGCTATCGCTCGCCAGGAAAAATCGACACCTTAACGGCACGAAAGGTCTTAAAATTGACAGAAATGGGGCAAAATGTCTTAAAATATCCAAACTACTAGGGCGAAGGTCTTAAAATCTCAAAAGCAATGGGGCTAAACATGAGGGAGAAAGCGGTCCAGAAAAAAATCCCTCAAGTGGAAACCGCCTCTTAACAATATATGACCAGTACAGTCGGCCTAATAAGTGTCGTCTCGGCACCAAGTATATTTTGATCCATAATTGGTATCAGCAACGTCTACAACTTGATTTATTCGTTTCGAGTGAGATATACCAACATGTTCCTACACTTACCCACCCTATTCAACATCTGACAGACATTAATACAGCACAGAGCGAACCAAACGTAATGACAGCTGAGACATAACTTATTAGCGCCACCGTACAGCTGACGTATGTATGTATGTATGTACAGTATGTATGTATGTAATGTATGTATGTATGTATGTATGTATGTATGTATGTATGTATGTATGTCTATGTATTATGTATATACTCAAGCACATACCCCATAGCTGGGGGTGGCCGACTCGAGACAGAGCTCGAACAGGAACCACATGTAGAGCTAAAATTCTTAGGGTCCGGGACCACTTTCGCGTTCCCTCGCCCCTTTCTCTGTCTCGTCTAGTAGGTGAATTTTACAAGGGGAGGAGGATTCCTAGCCCCCTGCCCCCTCAGCTGACTAATATATGACTTATATGAAATTCGGCTTTGATACACCAACATTAATTACTATCCTTCGGTAACGAAATTGGGCGGAAGTTATATTTTTGCCTCCTCTCTGGTCCTCGCAAGTCCTTTCTAAACGGGCTAAAATCGACTAATGATCGCCAGAACAAACTGTCAATAGCGCTGCATTATCTAGTCAAGAAGCAGAGACCCAAGCTGTATACTTGAACACACACACACACACACACATATACACACACACACACACATACGCTACAAGACACACGCACGCACACACTTACAGAGATCAACACACACACGCACACACGCACACTCTCACACACACACACGCACACGCACACACCCAGACAGAGAGAGAGAGAGAGAGATTTTTAGATGGAAAAGATTGACCCAGTTCCTTTCAATATCCAATACGCATATTTGTTCTGCTTCCCGGCCATTATTAGACAATTTTATTCAGATTAGGAAGGGTGTGTGGTAGTCAGAGGGTTAATTGCGATAGTCTTGACCCTTATAATGCCCACAGATCCTTCTTAAACTGCATAAAACCGTCTAATGATAGCCGGAATAAACTGTCAGAATTGCATGCGTCATAATCCCATACAAGGGGTTAACTTAAGGGGAGATTTCCACTGGAGGGATTTTTTTCTGGACCCCTTTCTCCCTCATGTTTAGCCCCATTGCTTTTGAGATTTTATGACGTTCGCCCTATTAGTTTGGACATTTTAAGACATTTTGCCCCATTTCTGTCAATTTTAAGACCTTTCGTGCAATTAAGGTGTCAATTTTTTCCTAGCGAGCGATAGCGAGCCTGTAATTTAAGAGCAATCGGCCTGCGGCCGGGACATTTTTCTACCGAAAAATGTACAAATTTATCTTGAAAGGGGGTCTAGAGGGTGTAATTTTAAGCTTGATGAAAACGTAGGAAACAAACTAAATACCTGCCTTTAAGGGGGTAGAGTGCTTGGTGTTTGGTCTATATATTTATTTATTTGTATATTTTTGGGGGGTTTCCTCGCTAGACCTCCATCAAGCTTCGAAAAACACCCCCTAGACCTTCTTTCAAAATAAATTTGTACATTTTTCGGTAGAAAAATTGCCGGTTCCTTCTAAAATTAGAGGCTCACTATTGCTCGCCAGGAAAAAATCGAGACCTAAAGGGCACGAAAGGTCTTAATATTGATAACAAAAAATAGGCCAAACGTCTCAAAATCGCCAAACTAACGGAACGAACGTCTTAAAACCTCAAAACTAATATGCTAAACATGAGGGAGAAGGGGGTCCCCAAAAAAGCGAGTACTACCCCCTTAAAAATCGATGCGACATCAAATCACATTAAGATGATTATTAATGGCAAGTTCTCCATCTTCGGAGAAACATATACTTTAAGGGGGATGGGCGTATTTAATTTAGGGGGGATGGGCGTATTTAATTTAAGGGGGGATGGGCGTATTTAATTTAAGAGGGGATGGGCGTATTTATTTAAGGGGGGATGGGCGTATTTAATTTAAGGGGTGATGGGCGTATTTAATTTAAGGGAGTGGGCGTATTTATTTAAGGGGGATGGGCGTATTTATTTTAGGGGGATGGGCGTATTTATTAAGGGGGGATGGGCGTATTTTATTAAAGGGGATGGGCGTATTTTATTAAAGGGGATGGCGTATTTAATTTATGGGCGTATTTTTAAGGGGGATTGGGCGTATTTATTTGGGGGATTGGGCGTATTTATTTAAGGGGGGATAGGCGTATTTATTAATGGGGGATGGCGTATTTTTTAAGGGGGGATGGCGTATTTATTAAGGGGGGATGTCGTATTTATTTAAGGGGGGATGGGCGTATTTATTAAGGGGGATGGCGTATTTATTAAGGGGGGATGGGCGTATTTATTTAAGGGGGATGGGCCGTATTTATTTAAGGGGGGATGGGCGTATTTATTTAAGGGGGATGGGCGTATTTATTTAAGGGGGGATGGGCGTATTTATTAAGGGGGGATGGCGTATTTTAAGGGGGGATGGGCGTATTTATTTAAGAGGAGATGGGCGTATTTATTTAAGGGGGATGGGCGTATTTATTTAAGGGGGGATGGGCGTATTTATTTAAGGGGGGGTGGGCGTATTTAAGGGGGGATGGGCGTATTTAATTTAAGGGGGGATGGGCGTATTTATTTAAGGGGGGATGGGCGTATTTATTGGCTCATTTATATATGTTTTTATTTTATTTTTCAAGTTTCCGCCCTAGACCTCCATCAAGCTTAAAAAAACACCCCCCCAAGACTCTCCTTCAAGATATATTTGTACATTTTTCGATTTTTCTTAAATTACAGGCTCGCTAGCGCTCGTCAGGAAAATATCGACACCTAAATGAGACGAACAGTCTTAATATTGACAAAGAAAAGAGGCGAAAGATCTTAAAATCGCTAAACTAATGGGCCGAACAACGTCTTAAATAATCTGTAAACTAATGGGGCTAAACATGAGGCAGAAGGGGGACCAGAAAAACGGCCCACATCCCCTTCAACGTAATTCTCGGAGTGATTATACGCTTATTGAAAACGCGTATCATTGTAAATCAGTGTAAGTAATTTCGGGAGATCTTGGATGTTTTAAAATAATTGGCGACTTGAAAATTTCTTAAGGGGAGGCAGGTAGCTTTTTCTGGACACCCTTCTCCCTCATGCTTAGACCCATTAGTTTTGCGATTTCAAGACGTTCGTTCAGTAGTTTGGCGATGTTAAAACCTTTCATTGTTAATATTAAGATTCTTTGTGTCATTTAAGTGTCGATTTTTTTCCTGGCAAGCGAAAGCAAGCCTGTAGTTTAAGAGAAACCGGGTAATTTTTCTATCGAAACAAGTACAAATTTATCTTGAAGGAGGGTCTTGGGGGGGGGGGGTTAAATTTGATGGAGATCTAGCGAGGAAGCTAAAAATATATTAATAAGATATATAAATAATAAAATAAATACGCCCATCCCCCCTGAATAAATACGCCCATCTCCCCTTAATGTGATTGGTGACCTGATCATTTCTTAAGAAGGAAAGGAATATAGGATTAAAAACGCTCTCTCTCTCTTTCTCTCTGTCTGGGTGTGTGTTTGTCTGTGTGTGTGTGTGCGTGCGTCTGTGTGTGTGTATTGATCTCTGTAAGTGTGTGTGTACGTGTGTCTTGTAGTGTATGTGTGTTCTTGTGTGTGTGTGTATGTGTGTGTTCAATTATACAGCTTGGGTCTGTGCTTGTTAACTTGGCTCTCTGGGTAATGTTGTTGGTCTGTGTGTGTGTGTATGTATGTGTGTGTGTGTGTGTGTAAGTGTGTAAGTGTGTGTGTATGTGTGTGTTCAATTATACAGCTTGGGTCTCTGCTTGTTAATTAGGCTCTCTGGGTAATGTTGTTGGTCTGTGTATGTGTGTGTGTATGCGCGTGTGTGTGTTTTTAGGTGTGTGTGTCTGTTCTTATATACGTGTGTGTGTGTGTGGGGGGGGGGGGGTATCTCGTGTGTTGTATATCTTGTAATTCTCACCATATTTGTCGGAAAACTGAGTAAAAATGGACGGAAAATATATACCTGGTCAACCAGAATGTAGCCAATCTCAATTTGCTTGATAAATGTGTTGCATACTCCTTCCTTCACACCTTAAGGGGGGTGACCTGCTTTTTTATCTTTCTCTCCTTTTCTCTCTTTCTCTGGCTTGTATCCATTCGGCCCCATTCGGCCAACTGTTTTAAGATGTTTATCCCCATCCAGGTGTCAATTTCTTCCTGGCGAGCGATAGCGAGCCAGCATTGTATTAAGAAATCCGGCTTCGCCGGAGACATTTTTCTATCGAAAAATGTACACATTTAGCTTGCTGACAAAAATATATATTTATATGCTGGCTCGCTACCGCTCGCCAGGAAAATATTTACACCTGGATGGAGGTAAACGTCTTAAAACAGTAGGCTGGGGCCGAATGGATACAAGCCAAAAAGAGAGAGAGGGAGAGCAAGAGAGAAAAAAAGCGAGGTGGGAGACAGGAGCACCAGGATTGCAACATTGATTTATAGTTCTATGTGCGACCTTTGACCTACCTTTCATTCTCTTTCACAAGTACAGTAGTCTTAAGGGGAGAGGGGGCCGTTTTTTCTGGACCCCTTTCTCTCTCGTGTTTAGCCCCGTTAGTTTTCGTATTTTAAGACGTTCGGCCCATTAGTTTGGCGATTTTAACACCTTTCGCCCAATTTCGTTGTCAATTTTAAGACTTTTCGTGTCATTTAGGTGTCGATTTTTTTTCTGGCAAGCGATAGCGAGCCTGTAATTTTAAGAGAAACATTTTTCTACCGAAAAACGTACAAATTTATCTTGAAGGGGGGTCTAGGAGGTGTTTTTCTAAGCTTGATGGGGGTCTAGCGAGGAAACTAAGGCAATAAATTAATATGTTAATTAATAGACAAAAACAAAACTAAAAACAGCCATTGTCCCCTTAAAGCCGGTATCACACGAGAGCTTTTATAGTCAACATTTGATCATCAACATTTTTCTGGCAACATTTCTGGAGTATTTTGCACTGGTATCGGAAACTAGACTGGTGATAGATGAATTAAAGTGACCAAAAGATTGTAAACGTTGACTTCATAAGCTGCCAGACCAGTGTTGAGGATAAATGTTGAGGGAAAAAGCGCTCGTGTGATACCGGCTTAAGGGGGGTCACCTGCTTTGTTCCTCTCATTTTCTCTCTTTCTCTGGTTTGTATCCATTTGGCCCCATTCAGCCTACTGTTTTAAGACGTTTATCCCCATCCAGGTGTAATTTTTTTACTGGTGAGCGGTAGCGAACCAGCATATTTTTATAATGTTTTTGACAGCAGGCAAAATTTGTACATTTTTCGATAGAAAAATGTCCACGGCGAAGCCGGCTTTCTTCATTTAATGCTGGCTCGCTATCGATCGCCAGGAAGAAATCAACACCTGGAAGGGGATAAACGTCTTAAAAAAGTAGGCTGAATGGGGCCGAATGGATACAAGTCCAGAGAAAGAGAGAGAGAAAAGGATAGGAAGAAAAGTAGGTCACCCTCCTTAAGTCACTAGATATCGTCACCCACGCACCATTTCTCAACAACATTCCGCCACCGACGCCACCGTATGATTTCCGTTCGTATGTCATTTTCGCGCTTATAAATTCGCCCATAACACCTCGCCATTTCACCTTTAACCCTTTCATTACCGGTGATTTGTTTTTAATTTTATGTTAGCTATATTAAGACGATTTTATGAAGTTTAAGAAGGATCTGTGGTATTAAATATAGTTAAAGGAGGATAGTTCGATGCCTGTTGATTGCTTTTAAGGGGGGTGACATGCTTTTTGTTATTTCTGTCCTTTTCTCTCTTTCTCTGGCTTGTATCCATTCGGCCCCATTCAGCCAACTATTTTAAGACGTTTATCCCCATCTAGGTGTCGATTTCTTCCTGGCGAGCGATAGCGAGCCAGCATTATATGAAGAAATCCGGCTTCGCCGGAGACATTTTTCTATCGAAAAATGTACAAATTTAGCCTGCTGTCAAACAAAAATAAACAATATGCTGGCTCGCTACCGCTCACCAGTGAAAAATTGACACCTGGATGGGGATAAACGTCTTAAAACAGTAGGCTAAATGGGGCCAAATGGATACAAGCAAGAGAAAGATAGAAAAGGACAGAACAAAAACAGGTCACCCCCCTTAAGACTGAATAAAATCGTCTAATAGTAGCCAGAATAAAGTTAAAAGGACGTCACCGGTACTGAAGGGGTTAACCACACACACACACACACACACACACACACACACACACACACACACACACACACACACACACACATAATTATAGACTATACATCAATATCATAAAGCTCAATCTACACAGTCCACGAAGGTAGCACACACACACACACACACACACACACACACACACACACACACACACACACACACACACACACACACACACATCATAAGGCCCAATCATCATTGAGGTAATTTGGAGAGACATCAATTTGTTGGGTTTCTGTTGTCCTAGTAGCTGATGTGTGTGTGTGTGTGTGTGTGTGTGTGTGTGTGTGTGTGTGTGTGTGTGTGTGTGTGTGTGTGTGTGTTTTTTTTTTTTAAGAGACAATGAACGGAGGAAGGAAAAACACAGATAAAACACAAAGGTCCATGTGCCTAAAGGCATCCTCCATTCATAAAATGTTTGTAACAACTGGATTTAAACATTTGTAGATTGTAAGTTTGTGGAAAGCAATTCGAGGGAAGTGAATTCCAAAGAGTAGTAGCTCTGGGGATAAATGAATTCTGATAAGCAGAAGTTCTGCATTGTGGAGGAGAAAGTGTAAATTTATGGGCGCTCTCAGCTGCCCTAGTTCTACGGGGAAAGATGTGGAGAGGCGGCACAATTGAAGCAAGTGCCTCGGAACAATTGCTGTGAAAATATCTGTAGAATAATGCAAGGGATGCAACGTTTCTTCGTATGGATAATGTAGGAAGGTCCTGTGTGATTGCAGGGTTATTAATTAATCTAATAGCTTTATTTTGAATTTTGTCCAACTGCCTCAATGCAACCACTCCACTTCCACTCCACAGAGGTGAACAGTAATCCATCTGAGAACGCACATGACTTTTATATATCACGGCCAACTGCTCGTCAGTGAAGAATTCTCGAACTCTGTACAGGAGTCCAGTTTTTTAGAGGCATTCTTAGCAATGCTTCTAACATAATGTGTCCAGCTCAAGTTAGTAGTTAATGTTACACCGAGAATGTCAATACTAGGGGAAGTGGGAATATTTACATCATTAACAAATATATGGGAGTCAGTGAGATTCTGTCGGTTAGAAAATTGAATGTACTTGGTTTTCTGTGCATTAAAGGAAACTAGAATCTTTTGTCCCCATTCATTAATTCTAGAAAGATCCTGGTTCAGAGAAATTGCAGTGTTTATTTTTGAATTTATAAGATCGGGTTGGGTGAAAGAATTGGTAAATGTGAAGGAACTGTGGAGTGTTGAGTCATCTGCGTAGGAATGTATTGGATTATGAGTGGTAGATATGAGATCATTGATATGAATGAGGAACAGAATTGGGGATGTGTGTGTGTTTGTGTGTGTGGGTGTGTGTATATGTGTGTGTGTGTGTATTTGTATATGTGTCAGAACTTTTTGACGTACGGTAGTTAATGGATTATGTCTTCGATATCCAACAAAATGTGACTTCTCCAATTTAAGGGGAGGTTTTTAGTTTGGTCCCTAGATATCCTTCAAGCTTAAGACTACACCCCCTTGAGCCCCTTTCAAGATAAATTTGTACATTTTTCGGTAGAAAAATGTCCCGGCTGAAAGCCGGTTCCTCTTAAATTACAGGCTCGCTATCGCTCGCCAGGATAAAATCGACACATAAATGGCACGAAAGGTCTTAAAATTGACAGAAATGGGTTGAAAGTTCTTAAAATCGTCAAAATAATGGGGGAAAACGTCTTAACATATCAAAAGCAATGGGGCTAGACATGAGGGAGAAAGGGGTCAAGAAAAAAGTCCCTCAAGTGGATATCTCCCCTTAAGCTAACTGATTTTGTCTACTCTACTTCTGACTACAAAATTGACTTTACATTTTTCGGTAGAGAAATTTATCAACCTCCTGATTTTGACTATTTCATTAGTACTATACTACTTTTTCTTTAAGGGCAAACACTCTACACCAGGTATTATAGAGATAGCCGGTTTGCCACAGTTATAACAGAAAACCGATTACGGTGGGTGGTTGTGGCCTGATGAAGTCCATCCGCCTCTCTATTTTGCCTTGGGGTGGGTGTTTGACTGTATTTCTATATTTGTCATATATCTATATTAATGTTAACTCTTTTCACATGTGTGTGTGTGTGTGTTTTGTTTGTCTATGTGAGTGAGGGAGACAAAAGGCACACCTGCCTGTAGCGTGTTTGGTTATTACCACACCTGCGTCTAGGCTATATATCTTTGTCAACATAATTTGCAGGTTCAATGAAGCCTGCAACTGTACAGCTGAATGGATCTCTCTCTCTCTCTCTCTCTCTCTCTCTCTCTCTCTCTCTCTCTCTCTCTCTCTTCTTCTTCTTTTCTATCCTTTCCCTTGCCATCTCTACTAGAATTAAGTCCTGACCACCTCGTTTGGATCGTAAGGTCTGTGTGGCCAGTTTATCTATGTAAGTCTATGTAAGTCTCTCTCTCTCTCTCTCTCGCTCTACACCACTTCCATAACCCCCCCCCCCCCACCCCTCTCTCTTTAGAACTTCTCTCCTCAAGTCCTAATAGTTTAGACGGATATTTTTCGTTTGCACCTTTGACGTTAATCAGACTTCAACAAAATACCCCCCAAGCCCCCCCCCCCCCCCACCTCCCTTCAAGATAAATGTTTTTATTTTTCGCTCAGGTTTCCCCTAAATTACAAGAAAAACATCGTCACCTACGCGGCTTGAGAGGTCTAAAATAATGGCAGAAATGTGGTGATAGGTCTTAAAAGCACCAACATAATGGGATGAACGTCTTAAAATATCAAAACTAATGGGGTTAAGCATGAGGGAGAAGGGGGTCCAGAAAAAACTCATATTAAAATCTCCCCATAATTTTCACTCTTTTTTTTTTTCTGACCGCTTTTGGGGACTCGGTTGCCGATATTCACGCGAAGTCACATTTGAGTCTTCATTGCTTATATTGGCTGATGATGGATAGAAGTAAGTTGATGGGTGGGTAATAAAATACATGGACTGACAATAAAGAGACACCTTTACGCCTGCATACACACACACACACACACACACACACACACACACACACACACACACAGCCCGTAGCCTAGTAGGTAGAGCTCTCGTCTCACACACGAGGGGTCGGGGGTTCAATCCCCGGCCGGGCGGAGACAAATTGGGCTTGTCTCCTTTCATGTGTTAGCCTCAGTTCACCTAGCTGTAAATAGGTACCTGGAATAAGTGGGCGACGTTATGACGTCCCATCTGGGGTTGGCAAAAATGGTACAAGGCGAGATGGGTATCATATGGTTCACCTAAGCTGATGGCTACCTTAGCCTTCGGGCGAGACGGTACCGTCTATAGTGAGAATGGCACCATACAGATCCACCCTAAGCCTTCGTTTCCGATGTCGCCAATTGGATAAAATACAGACTACACACACATCCACAGCCATTCCAGCAGTACATAAAACACTTAACATGCATTTCACGCAATACATTCCCAGTTAAGGAGGCGCGATAATAATGAGCTTAGCTCGCATTGCGTGGATTCCCCTTGACGAACAAGTAACTGAGTAACTGAGTAACTGAGTAACTGAGTAACCTCACCGTGGCGTAACGGATAGCGCGTCTGGCTCACAACCAGAAGGTCCCGAGTTCGAGACCCGGGCGGGGAAGAGACATTTGGGCAAGTCTCCTAACGGTGTAGCCTCTGTTCACCTAGCAGTATAAATAGGAACCTGGTATAAGTGGACGAAGTTGTGACGTCCCATCTGGGGTTGGTGATAGGTTACAAGGTGAGATGGGTATCGTACTGGTCAACCTAAGCTACTGGTCAACCTAAGCCTTCGGGTGAGACTGGTACCGTAGTGAGAATGGTACAGTACAGATTAACCCTAAGCCTTCGTTTCCAGATGTCGCCAATTGGCTAAAATACAGACTACACACACATCCACAGCCATTCCAACGATACATACACACTTAACATGCATTTCACGCAATACATTCCCAGTTAAGGAGGCAAGATAATAATGAGCTTAGCTCGCACAAGGATTCTTGAGCTCGCATTGCGTGGATTCCCCTTGACGAACAAGTGAGTGAAACACACACACACACATACTCACTTAAATACATATAGGTAAGCAGTACGAATTTGTGTAAGGTAAACCAAAGGCTTACGAGTCCCATTATATATATATATATATATATATATATATATATATATATACAGTATATATATATATATATATATATATATATATATATTACTGTATATATATAAAGGGACTTGTCAGCATTTTGTCTAGTGTAGTAAATCTAACTCAAATCCGTACTGCTTACTTAAGAGTGAAGCAGTTTAATGGATGGACTAACCACACACCACTGTACAAAAATAGTGCTAAAATTATACAGGGTCGCGGAGTTGGAGGGACCCTAAGTTAAGTGGTCAATCCTATAAGTCCTTAAATAAACTGACACGGGTTGTCCTTCTCTCAGAGGGGTCAGGTTCGCTTGGGGGCGCTTTGTGTATGGCTACCCTCATAAAGGGGCGCAAAGCATCTGACAATAAATAGATAGATAGACAAAATATATACATATCTTACTTACTCTATGCAAGAAAATTAGTACCCATCATTTAATAGGTAATTAACCCGATAACGGCAACGCTCTTTCTAAAATGTTCTACTTGGCGAATGAGACGCTCCTTCTGGAAGATAGCCCATAAAAAGACCCACAAATAATGCCCCAGAGCAAGTGACATGGAAGCAATATGTGATTATGTGGCATGTTCCCCTCCACCACCTAAAGCCTTCGATATCCCCCCACATGTGTCCACTCCTCCCTCTCTCCTCTCCACTCCTCCCTCTCTCCTCTCCACTTCCCTCCTCCTCATTTATTGGTAATGTTCCTGCTAATTTCACACCTATTTCCTAGTTCCCACCAAAAATACATCCACTCACCCTCCCCCTACATTCTCCCTGCGTCCCTTTCCTCTTACATGCGCGGTAGCTCAGTACGCCCCAGGCAAGCGATGAAGGCTCATCAACGACGCGCTCCCTCGTACTCCTCCCCCCTCACACCCCATCTCCATAATACGGTTATTCATTGGATATTTTCTCCCTAACCCATTTTCCGGCTCTTCCACATTCACATGCTCAATACACAAGTAAAATATATGCATATGGAGTAGTAATATTGCTCTATGTGGTAAATATATCACATATTGTTGGAATTGAAGCCAAATCTTTTGCACTGGCGGTACTTTAAAAAAACATGATTGACGGATTCCCCGGGTTAATTTAAGCATATTATATTTTTTCACCAACCCACTTCACTTCCAAACTCAATCAATGAAATCAACAAACACAAAGGCACTCCAAGGACTCGAACCTAGGACACTCACACCGAAATTCTGCGCACTTATGCATTACGCTATCAAGACCAAGATTCTAAGATTCTAAAACAAAATTATATAAAAATAAAAATCCAAGTATTTCACTCGTGGTAGATAATCATAATGAATCACAAGTGTCTTACAAATGCGCCTTCAATTATTGTTCGTAAATGTTTGTCCAAGACTGTACAATACTTGCTAAAACCATGTTATAAAACCGGTATCACACGAGAGCGTTTATAGTCAACATTCGATGATCAAAAAATGTCTGGCAACATTTAAGGCATAATTTGCACTGGTATCGGAAACTAGACAGATGATAGATGCTTTTTAAGTAACCGAAATATATCAAATGTTTACCTCATAAGCCGCCAGACCAGTGTTGAGGCTAAATGTTGAGGGAAAAAGCGCTCGTGTGATACCGGCTATGCACCCACGTAAGGAAACCTGAATTTAAGATAAATTATGATTCATTGGAGCAGAAAATGTCATGCGAAACATATTCCATTTTTTGTTTACATATTATTTAATGATAATAAAAAAGTTAAACTGCATTATTCATGAAAATTAACTGTAAAATGATTTCCCTCTGATATATTTCACAATAAGCATTATAAACTATGTTAAATTTGAGGAAAATGTTAAATTATATGAGAGAGAGAGAGAGCTACATAGAGCTACATAGATACACAGACCACACAGACCTCAAGGTCCTTACTAAGCAGTCTGGCCTTACAAACTATATATATATATATATATATATATATATATATATACATACATATACACATACATACATATGTATACATACTGTACAGTGTACAATACATACACATACATACATGTGTATAGATAGATAGATAGATAGATAGATAGATAGATAGACATACATACATACACACATACTGTACATGCATATATACAGTATATATATACATATACATACATATACGCATACATAAATATATATATATATATACACACATGCATATATATATATATATATATATATATATATATACTGCATACATTTTTATTTTATTTTATTTTTTCATATCACCCCAGCCCTCTGTAGCTAGAGGTCAAGCCTTCCCTTGAAAGAGTTTATTGTGTCGCTCTCCACCACTCTCGCTGGTAGTTTATTCCACTCTGTCGCCACACTGTAGGTGAAAAACTCTTTGTGACATCTAGGTTTGCCTTTTTTGGTTTTTTATTTCATTCCATTTCCGCGAGTTTGAGTATTATTGTTTAATGTGAATAGTGCATTTACATCTGTCGAAACTTTTTAGTATCTTAAAGCACTCAATAAGCTGACCCCTCAACCTCCTCTTATTTAATGAGAACAGGTTCAATCGTTTAAGTCTTTCTTCATATGGTTTATTTCTTAATGAGGGTATCATCTTCGTCGCTCTACGCTATACTGACTCGAGTCTTACAATGTCCTTGATCAGATAAGGTGACCAGAACTGCACACCATAATTATTCCAGGTGGGGCCTCACCATACTTTTGAACTTTTGAACTTTTGAACAGAGAGAGAGAGAGAGAGAGAGAGAGAGAGAGAGAGAGAGAGAGAGAGAGAGAGAGAGAGAGAGAGAGAGAGAGAGAGAGAGAGAGAATACGTGTGAGGGCAAGGGAGAGCTAGAAATAATCTATAGCCTTAAGGGACTAAGAGCCAGATTAAATACACTCCCAGTCATTTTTTTAAAGATAAGCTCATACCCAATGGAGCCTTGCTGGTAGTATGTTGCATTGAGAGACGAATATATACCTGTACATATACAGTATATATACTGTATATATATCAGTTGTGAAATATTTGCCCATAGGGAATTCCCATGTATTTCATATATTATAATATCGCGTGACACCATTTTTTCGTACAATTAATTCAATATAATCCCTAAGAGAAAATGCTTCACGACCACTCTGTATAATTATAAATACCGCACATACATACTGTACATACATACATACTGTACATACATACATACTGTACATACATACATAGATTACATACATACATACAAACAAGTTAAACAAAAAATCTCCATCCACAGTGAGTGTGGTTTCGATCTTACGTCCTCGATTTCGGCAGTTTTGTTTTTGTTGCTGTTGTTTAGCGCTCAGCTGACTATTGATTCATAGCCAGCCCTTCATAACACCTCCGGCAGCCTGGTCAAGCTCACACACCCTCCATGGTGAAGCTATCCTGTTTCTGAAGTCATCACAACACCGATGAAGCTGGCAATCAAGATGCAGCCAACTTGCTACCAGAACCAGGCGCACCGAAGGTTGGTAGTGTAATGGTGGAGTATATGAAAACATTTTGTTACTTGAGCGATACGGTTTCTGCCAATGGTGGCGCTAAAGCTAGGTCCCTTGCTAGAATCATAAGTGGCTGTAGGAAGTTCAGAGAGCTGTTGCCTCTTCTTGACCATGAGAGGACTCCCACTTCACCTTAAAGGGAAGTTGAATGCTTCGTGTGTTAGGAGTGCAATGACCTATGCCTAGTAGACATGGCCGGTTAAAACGAAAGATATAAATAGAATGGAATGGAAGGAAAAGATAATGGTGAGATCTACAGTATATGTGTGGTTAACCTCATGGTTGGGGGATCAAGTCAGGAACTAAGAAGGCATTTGTGCATTAGGAGCATCAGTCAAATGATGCGCACGAGTAGACTTGGTTGGCTTGGACACGTGGTGAAAATAGATGATCAGAATTTGGTGAAGAAATGCCGGGCTGTGAATATGGTAGGAGCTGCACATAGGGGTAGACCTTGAAAGATGTGGGATCAGGTAAATCGGTCCGATCTCAACAAAATAAACCTGAAAACGGAGGCAGCCCAATGCAGGGTCGCCTGGAATGGCGCCATTTATGACATAAGATGTGACATATCATGGCCTTAAGTTTTTGAAGCTATCCAGAACTTAATCGAATCTTCTCATTAATTCTCTACCTAATAAGTAAATTTCGGGCGTTTGTTTTGCTGTTCGAGGGTTAATATTGAGCTACACCTATTTGTATCAGTTTCATAATAATAATATTAATAAGAATAATAACAATAACAATAATAATAAGAATAAGAATAAGAATAATAATAATAATAATAACAATAATAATAATAATAATCGGTTTATTTCACGTCGGCAGCCAATGAAGCTGAAAACACACAGACTTAACCTAGATCTTATCGTAAGGGATCAACAGACTGATCCTGGCTGCTAACGAGCGCGCCTACATACCCCTGAGGGAGTAGGACGAGGGCAGGAGACTTTGTGGATCCCCCGAGACCTAGTCTTCACGGCCAGGGAAGGTTTTTGAGAGAACTTCCTCTGCGGAGCGTGGGGTCGAACCCCCAACACCAGAACGAGCGCTCATAATACAGTGACTAAGTGCGCTTGGCCACCGTGATCGTAACCGAAAGCAAAGGAGACAATGCGATACTTTATTGCATCCCGTATCACAACTTGGTACTTTATTGCATCCCGTATCACAACTTGGTATTAAATATATTTAAAGGTTCAATTATTCAAATGGGTATAGCCTTTTGTATACATATAATTTTATTCACATCGGCTGGTGAATATTTCTAAATAGTATAATATATAACAAACAAGATTGAGCAATGTTTTGGTTTATTTCATGTATTTGTCATTTATTTATTTATATATTTATTGATATTGCCATTGCTCTAAACCCTAGTCAGTTTGATTGCATGTGTTGTAACCTGTTGATCGTGCATTGAAATCATTTGAACAAGAAAATAGTATGACAAAGAGGATGATACAGCACTAGACGAAAAGAAAGAAAGAGAGAGAGAGAGAGAGAGAGAGAGAGAGAGAGAGAGAGAGAGAGAGAGAGAGAGAGAAGGGGGGGGGGAGAGAGAATATGAAAAGGGTGATGATACTGCACTAAACGAAGAGCGAGAGAGAGAGAGATTTACATAGATACACTGACCATACAGACCTTACGATCCCAGCGAGGTGGTCAGAACTTAATTCTAGTAGAGATAGCTACTAGAGAGAGAGAGAGAGTGTGTGTATGTGTGCGTATGTGTGTCGCCCCAAAAAAAGATAACATTATTAAACTCTAAAAAGGGGAGTGTGTAAAAAGACACGGAAAAATATAAACAGCGTAAATAATAAAAAACGAATACAAGGAAAAATAAGGAAAACAAATAAACAGAGACCTAGAGAGCATACACAATAACATACAAACTAATACACAGAGATACAAATATTATAAATATAACAATCACCTGCTTTTTTTTCTCTTTCTCTCCTTTTCTCTCTTTTTCTGGCTTGTATTCATTCAGCCAACTGTTTTAAGACGTTTATCCCCAGCCAGGTGTCAATTTCTTCCTGGCGAGCGATAGCGAGACAACATTGTATGGAGAAATCCGGCTTCGCCGGAGAAATGTTTCTACCAAAAAATGTACACATTTAGGTTGCTGTCAAAACAAATATATACATATGCTAACTCGCTACCGCTCGCCAGGAAAATATTGACACCTGGATGATAGAGGTAAACGTCATAAACCAGTAGGCTGAATGGGGCCGAATGGATAAAAGCCACAGAGAGAGGGAGAGAAAGAGAAAGAGAGAGTAGAGCAGAAATATACAGAACAATAAACAAAGGGCGTCCAACAGTAGCCATTGTGTTTGAAGACTTGAATGCATATGTTCAGGAGGACAAGAAATTTAACCCCTTGAGGATATGATGCGTTTTAGCCGTTTATTCTGGCTATCATTCGACAGTTTTATGCAGCTTAGGAAGGATCTGTGGGAATGGAAAGGGTAGGCTATCTCAATTAACCCTCTGACTTCCATATTATACCCTTCCTAATCTGAATAAAATCGTCGAATAATAGCCAGAAATCAGGGAAAGAAGTGCATCACCGATCCTCAGAGGGTTAACAATATTTGTAGTCTACATGGTTGTATATGAAGATATAAAATTATGGTTTATAGTTAAAATTATGTCTTTGGCAGTGATAAAATGGCCAAAACAATGCTATTACATGTTAATTGTCTTGCATTTCTTCTCATATTGTCTTTGGCAGTGATATAATGGCCAAAACAATGCTATTACATGTTAATTGTCTTGTATTCCTTCTCATATTGTCCTTGGCAGTGATATAATGGCCAAAACAATGCTATTACATGTTAATTGTCTTGTATTCCTTCTCATATTGTCTTTGGCAGTGATAAAATGGCCAAAACAATGCTATTACATGTTAATTGTCTTGTATTCCTTCTCATATTGTCTTTGGCAGTGATACAATGGCCAAAACAATGCTATTTTATGTTAATTGTCTTGTATTCCTTCATATATTGTCTTTGGCAGTGATACAATGGCCAAAACAATGCTATTACATGTTAATTGTCTTGTATTCCATCTCATATTGTCTTTGGCAGTGAGAAACTGGCCAAAACAATGCTATTACATGTTAATTGTCTTGTATTCCTTCTCATATTGTCTTTGGCAGTGATACAATGGCCAAAACAATGCTATTTTATGTTAATTGTCTTGTATTCCTTCATATATTGTCTTTGGCAGTGATACAATGGCCAAAACAATGCTATTACATGTTAATTGTCTTGTATTCCTTCTCATATTGTCTTTGGCAGTGATAAAATGGCCAAAACAATGCTATTACATGTTAATTGTCTTGTATTCCTTCTCATATTGTCTTTGGCAGTGATATAATGGCCAAAACAATGCTATTTTATGTTAATTGTCTTGTATTCCTTCTCATATTGTCTTTGGCAGTGAGAAACTTGCCAAAACAATGCTATTACATGTTAATTGTCTTGTATTCCTTCTCATATTCTTTCAAGTCTTCAAATAAAATTGGTCCGGTTTGTCACCCTGAATAAACACAACATACAAAGGGTGGAGCCGAAAGAAAGACATGGTAAGAGACAATGATCAGAGGTCAAAGTTGCTGTGTTACTCTACAGTTTTCTCCTCTGCCCTCATGGACACACCCACATACACACGCTCACTACACTTCCCGAGAGAGAGAGAGAGAGAGAGAGAGAGAGAGAGAGAGAGAGAGAGAGAGAGAGAGAGAGAGAGAGAGAGAGACAGAGATAGAGATAAAGAGCTACAAGGAGTTGCAAGACATGTTAGTATCTCAAAGACCTTGCTAAGTGCGATAATAAGTGTTTTAAATGCATGTTGTAATCCTGTTGAGATTAACATTTGTGATGTAATGATACTGTCGGACAGGTTGAGAGAGAGAGGTATCCTGGCCAGGATTCCAACCCCTCACTCCAGGTAGATTTGGGAGGGCTGGGCACCGTAACCACTCGGCCATGAGCGGATATAAGGAAAGCAACTTTAGTTCTCATTTGAAGAACCATGTTATAGTCTCGTGGAGGACTATACCTTTGAACACGTGGTGAGTATTGTAGACTTAACCATGACTATTTTACGCATCCCCCCCCCCCCCCGTGCCAACTCGGCTAAGTGATACAATATTAATCATCCTGGTACTGTTATGGCTCCGCTGTGTGTCTGCCTGCTAACACCGGAACCTCTCTGGGAGGTCTGGGACCTGGAAATCTTTTGCTGGGGATCCCAAATGGGCCTGGGTCTCTGGGTCTTCTCCTGGGCGACCTGTATGTGTGTGAGCATTTGTTTTCCATGTTCGGGCTCTGTCTCGAGTCGGCCACCCCCAGCTATGGGGTATGTGCCTGAGTGTATACATACATATACATACATGTAAAATACATACATACATACATACATACATACATACATACATACATACATACATATATACTGTTATAGAACCTCTTTGATGTTAAATATCTAATGATAATGTCGGAGAGGTTGGGACAGGTTGAGAGGTTACAGTAGGGGGTGGGGGAGGAGGGAGGGGGTAGAACTTAATTGATGTATAGCAAACAGTCCAACTACCCGGGCTGAAGTACAATTAGGAAAGTTTGGAGTCAGCCAGAGGACAAGTGGGTGAGGATGGGTGAATGGAGACTGTGCCATGAATGAGTGAAGATAGTGATATGGGTGAGTGAAGACAGATAGGTAATATATTAGGAAAATACGATAAACGAATTTGAGCACTAACGATTTTCGGGCTATGGAGAAGGTCAAGCTGGAGATGTAGATACTTGCTTGAAATACGAAGCACAGAAACTATTGTAATCAATAGGGTCATATGCCATGACAGTGCGTAACCGCACTCACCCTCCGACCCCACTCCGGGGAATCGTCACTGGTGAGACTCCAGGCATCTGCCTGGCCCATATCAAGTATCCTATCGCAAGATTGGTTGACTTGCCTCAGCCATGAGTTCAGTGGTCTTCTCCACGGCCTCCTCCACTCAGGGTTGTTCTCTATTGAAACCACCTGGTGAACAGGGTCAGCATCAGGGAGGTGAACCATATGCCCATATAGCCCAAGTTGGCGTTCACGGACCATGCAACTATAGCCCAAGTTGGCGTTCACGGACCATGCAACTATAGCCCAAGTTGGCGTTCACGGACCATGCAACTAATATATCTTGTATCAGTTTCACGGAGTAGTCGCTGGTTTGAGACGTAATCATCCCAGCGACATCCCATGATCCTACGAAGACATTTAGTACCAAAGGAGTTAATGTGTATTTTCAGCTCACTGTTAAGTGTCCATGTATCACATCCATATAATAAGACAGGGAGCACAAGAGTCTTGAAGATCCGCAGCTTTGTCCTTCTACACAGGTATCAACAATGCCATATACTTTTGTTAAGTGAATTCAAAACCTTATATGTTAAGCCGAGGCGACGATTGACATCGTACCCCAGCTCACGCAACTTTTATGTATCACGCTACTAAGATAAGAAAATGTATCCACAATCTCTAAGTCCTCACCACATGCATCAACAGATTGCACTGCATCATCTAATGTCTAACCAAATGCTTGGACTTTGGTCTTAGTCCAAGAGACCTTTAAGGGGAGGTTTTTAGTTAGTTCACTAGACTTCCATCAAGCTTAACATTACAGCCCCTAGACCCTTCTTCAAGATAAATTTGTACATTTTTCGGTAGAAAAATTTCCCGGCCAAAGGCCGGTTCCTCTTAAATTACAGGCTCGCTATCGCTCGCCAGGAAAAAATCGACACCTAAATGGCACGAAAAATCTTAAAATTCAAAGAAATGGGGCGAAAGTTTTTAAAATCGCAAAACTAATGGGGCGAACGTCTTAAAATATAAAACACAATGGGGCTAACCAATATGGAGAAAGGGGTCAAGAAAAAATCCCTCAAGTGGAAATCTCCCCTTAAACTGAACGGCTCCAACTCCTCGTGTAGTGCCTCGACAAGGGTCAATCTGAGAATATCCACCGTCTCCGCTAGGATCACTTGCAGTACACGGAAAAATACATTGAAGAAAGTTGAACATTGTTTTCATCGACCACAACCCCATGTATTTAATATTTCTTCTCAATATCATATTTACAATTTGCTATTTTCTTACAGACAGTAATTTCCAAGAGATGATCTGAAGTCGGCGTGATGTCACTAGTTAGCATTTGATCAAATGATTGTTTAAGAAACTGAGCTCCATTTAACAAACTTAAAGGTTTCAAATACTTCACACACACACACACATACCCAACTCCCACACACACACATACACACACAATCCCAACTCTCACACCCACACACACACCCACACACAAACCCAACTCACACACACACACACGCGCACACCATAAATTTGGCTGTGATGCGCCTCGCTGTGAATAGTTGTAGTTCGCAAGTGAAATTTAGTAGGCAGACGTCTTCGTAATTACTGCTGAGCTGGTTGGGGAGTGACGTGTGTATATATATTGTACTGTAAGTGTGTGTGTGTGTGTGTGTGTGTGAGTGTATGTATGTGTGTGTGTGTGTGTGTGTGTGTGTGTGTTGTTGATTTAGGTTAAGTGCACACATACCATATATACAGAGTGTACACATGCCTTAATCATGTTGCAACATACACACATGTACTTTCAGGGCAATACTACCATTGTTTCATATGAGATGATAATGTACCGTATTATGTAATAGCGGCAGCGTTGCACCAAATATATCCGGCAACGGCAACGCTGCACATGTTACCCTCAGTAACACCGGCCGGCACTCTAGCATACAAGTGCCACCAGCTCTCTGTATCTCTTTGGCTAATAAGAACCTATAAACTTACCTCTGGACTTTTACTCTACATCCTTGTGCAAGAAAGGATTATCAAGGTTGTTGTAGCTTTACATGACAACCATACATGGATGCCCAGCTTATACTTAGGACGAACAGTATTTACCTATATGTGTGGCTATCGTTAATACTATTGCATACGTATTTCCTTGTGTAGTCGACTAAAGTTCAGTTGGACAAAACAAAAAATCCCTTCCTTCACATCGCATACAAACTGATAATCAGACAACAATTAAAGCTTGAAAGTGATTGCTACAGGTTTCACACCCAGGACGTGAAGGATGGATTGGGAAGGTGATGCGATGAACGATGGCATCTAGCATTAAGAAGATGGGTGGTGAGGAGAGGAGACGAGAATGGTATAACTAACACAACCCTCAAAGGTTGAAGGTGACCCAGGGCACTGACGGGGAAGGTGGGGCCCATGAAGGGACCTTGAAAAAAGCCGTAGATTGTGCCAGGCACAATGCCAACCACTGTGGGGGGCCACGTCCCTTCAGCGGGCAAGCTAAGGGTCACAGGTCCAGGGAGGCGCTGGATCCCATCAACCAGAGAGGATCAAAGATGGTGGCAGGGTACAGAAGCCGACACAGGCGCATGAACAGAAGATGACGAAGGAGATGCAGGACAACACGGTGGCATAGGATGAAGCCGGAAGGAGAGGCAGCAATCACCAGGGCCGACTAGAACGCTCCGAAACAAAACAAAAGATTCGTTGGACAGAGGGAATTTGTTGGACACCACGGAAATGTCCACTCGCAACCGCAGTCATACTTCTTCTCCATAAGGAATAATTATGTTGAGATAACTGACTGTACTAATGGAATGAACGAGGGAGAGTCCAAACAGACCGGCCTCGCACCAGATAGTGTTACGGGGAGATGTTTACACTCAAACAGTCAAAGTAACGACTGTATCACACTCACACACACACAGTCACAGACACACACAGAGAGACACATACACACAAACATACAACCAGACACACACACACACACAACCAGACACACACACACACACCCACCCACACACACACGTCTATAGTGAGAATGGCACCATACAGATCCACCCTAAGCCTTCGTTTCCGATGTCGCCAATTGGCTAAAAATACAGACTACACACACATCCACAGCCATTCCAACGATACATAAAACACCTACACATATAGGAGGCGGGAAATAACGAGCATGCTCACTCCCGCAATACAACTAGAATAAGTACAACTAGAATAAGTACACCCACACCCACATACACTCACACACACACAGACATACAAACACCCACACACACATACACCCACAGACACACAAACATACACAGACACAGACACACCCACACACACACACTCACAGACACACACAGACACACACACACACACCCACACACACACATACAGACACACACACACACAGACACACACAACCAAACATTCAGTGAGCGTCTTTTATGATATATTTGCCCACATCTGGTTTGACCCGCCGTAGAGTTACGGCGGGTGTGAGGGCAGAATGGACAACAACACTCGTACTTGACAATCTCCAAGTTTCGTTACGGTATATATTTTTTTGTTTTACGTGGGATGTTATATATTCTGACTTTACCACCACCTCCAACTATCTCACTTACTCTCTCTCTCTCTCTCTCTCTCTCTCTCTCTCTCTCTCTCTCTCTCTCTCTCTCTCTCTCTCTCTCTCTCTCTCCTGGGGCATGTACTCAGAAGTGGGAACATGTTGCATGATAAAAGGCGTTCATAGGATGCTAAAGGAGGGGGTGGTCTTAGTGTGTGTGTGTGTTACTCAGTTACTTGTTCGTCAAGGGGAATCCACGCAATGCGAGCTAAGCTCATTATTATCGCGCCTCCTTAACTGGGAATGTATTGCGTGAAATGCATGTTAAGTGTTTTATGTACTGTTGGAATGGCTGTGGATGTGTGTGTAGTCTGTATTTTAGCCAATTGGCGACATCGGAAACGAAGGCTTAGGGTGGATCTGTATGGTACCATTCTCACTATAGACGGTACCGTCTCGCCCGAAGACTTAGGTAGCCATCAGCTTTGGTGAACCATATGATACCCATCTCGCCTTGTACCATTTTTGCCAACCCCAGATGGGACGTCACAACGTCGTCCACTTATTCCAGGTACCTATTTACAGCTAGGTGAACTGAGGCTAACACATGAAAGGAGACAAGCCCAATTTGTCTCCGCCCGGCCGGGGATTGAACCCCCGACCCCTCGTGTGTGAGACGAGAGCTCTACCTACTAGGCTACGGGCCTGTGTGTGTGTGTATGTACTGTGTGTGTCTTGTGTATGTGTGTGTGTAAATTTTTCGATAGACAAATTTCTCCGGCGAAGCCGGATTTCTCCATACAATGCTGCCTTGCTATCGCTAGCCAGGAAGAAATCAACACCTGGATGGGGGTAAACGTCTGAATGGGGCGGAATTGATACAAGCCAGATCAAGAGATAAAAGGAGAGAACAAAAGCAGGTCACCCCCCTTAATAACAGATGGAGAATGACATCCCTCAAGAACAATAGCTATTTCCAATTAGTATTATAACCCACATTTCCAGGAAAACCACAGCCGCAAGCAACTTATTGCATTAGTCGAATATATTAGTATATATTCTGCATGATCTGAGCAAGACCCTCAGGATTGCCCTCTGGCTAAATATCATTAGTATGTTGGCTGGTTCATTTGTGTTGTAAGTGTGTGTGTGGGGGGGGGGGGGAAGTGTGGGGGGGGGGATGTGCGTGTGTGGGGGGGATGTGTGTGTGTGTGGGGGGGAGGGATGTGTGTTTGGGGGGGGGAGGGGGGGATGTGCGTGTGTGTGGGGGGGATGTGTGTGTGGTGGGGGGGGGGGGGGCATGTGTGTGTGAGTTTGTTTTGCTTAGTGTCTGCGTATGTGTGGGAGGGGGGGGGGGGAGGATGTGTGTGTGTATGTGTGCATATATGTGGCGTATGTTAATTACTAAGGGTGACCAGTAGCGACATTGGTAGAGCGCTCGGTTTCTAATCGGGAGGACCGAGTTCGATTCTCGGCTGGTGGAGATCGTTTGGGAAATCTCTTCACACCCCTTGCCTCTGTTTAGGCAATCTCTTCACACCCCTTGCTTCTGTTTGGGCAATCTCTTCACACCCCTTGCCTCTGTTCTGCCTGACAGTAAAATAGGTTACACGGCAGGGTGAAAAAGGGGTCTTCGGATCCTCCGGCCCTTCAACCCATAAAAAATAAATATATATATATATGTTAATTACTGTGTATGTCTGGTTCATCTCTGGATAACCCTTTCAACATCCGATTACGCATTTATTTTCTGTCTTCTGGTTATCATTAGACGATTTTGTTCAGATTAGGAAGGGTATAGGGAAGTCAGAGGGTTAATTGAGATAGTCCTTACCCCTAAAATTCCCGCAGATCCTTCCTAAGCTACATAAAATCGTCTAATAATACCCAGAATATAGTCAAAATGCGTCATAATCTTCAGAGGGTTAAATTGAGATAATTATTGGTTTTGTTTTTTTATTTATTTTCCGATAAAGATATAGGTAACAAAGGGGAGGCTGAAGCTTTGACCCCCAAGTCAGCCTGTATAAGATATAGTGTTTTTCTTCATGTATACCATCTTATTACCAATGGAAATACTAAGACTCGCTGAAAAAATCAGCTCTCTATGTGCGCGAGCGCAGAATTTCATTGAAATATTTGTAAAATCATCTTCTCACTCAAAATTGTTCAAATTTCCCGCAATTTTTGCATGGCGTATTCTACCTGCATCCCTTACAAGAAAATGCACTAGTTTTACCATATTGCATAATAGAAGGGGCTGAAAAAACTATATAATATATATATATATATGTTTTTTTTAGCCAACATTTCAACCTAAACAATGTCGAATCTTAAAAAATATGTGAGATAATGCCATTATCTCTGCATTTTCCAGTTGCTATATAGTCCTATATGTAGTGTGTAGAAGGGGAATGAATTTGAGCAATAAACACTAAAGTAGATGATCTCGTAAGTGCCAAAATAGGATCTCTGGCAAGCTAAAATCAAACATTTTCACACACGAAAGTGCAATTTTGGAGAGATAGAATAGTTAGTCCTCCTTAGAAAACGTTTTCTACCATAGCACGCGCACATAGAAGATCGAGATTAATGACCAACTAAACAACATTTTCATCAGGGGAAAACATTGTAGAATTATTTTAGACAATTTTTTACCAAAATCCATGATTTTGGGACCCCCCAAGGGGGCCCTAGGGATGTCATATGGGTGTTTATGCCCTCCTATGATAATTTCTATTGCTTACAGCAGCCCTTTAGACTACAGACACAAAACAAAAATTTGGGTGGCTGAAAGAATTGTTTTTAGTTTTTCGGGGGTCGAGGTCGAACACCCGGCCCGGGGGGTTATGGATGCGATATGTTTTTTCTATTCCTTCCTATGCTATTCTCCTATGTTGAAAGAAACATTATAGAATAAGAACACAAAAATTAGAAATTTTGATATCTGGGCTCAGCGAAGGTTCAGCCTCCCTTAAATTTAAGGAAACATATTATGCTACACACACACACACACACACACCAACACACACCCACACACACACACACGTCACACACCCACACGTCACACACAGAAGCGCTAAGTCAGTAATTAGGAAGATGCCTCGGTAGTAAATTTAACTTCCAAACAATTAATTCCCAGCCCAGCACATTACTGATAAACTGCTGAGTGTGTGACTATGTGTGTGTGTGTGTGTGTGTGTGTGTGTGTGTGTGCTTACGAGTGTGTGTGCTTACGAGTGTGTGTGTGTGTGCTTACCAGTGTGTGTGTGTGTGCTTACCAGTGTGTGTGTGTGTGTGTTTACCAGTGTGTGTATGTGTGTGTGTGGGTGTTTGCATTTGTGTGTGTGTGTGTGTGTGTGTGTGTGTGTTTGTATCATCTGTGTATGTGCTTACGAGAGTGTGTGTGTGCAGTGGTTAACTCATCTGATTAGTCAACTGATAATTATATAAAATCACACTACATATGATCACAACGAAGAACAGAACTTATATGGACAACTGTACATCACCAATTTCCTCCATTTAAGGCCTACTTTATATTACAAACGACTTAATCACTATCTACCTGCATAACTCTGCTTGTAGTGCCATCGCCTCTTCGGTCGTTCGCCACTGGTTGGGTAAGTCACCGATGAATTGCCAAAGAACCGACAAAACGAACACTAAAAAACGAACACTAAAAAACGAACACTAAAAAACGAACACTAAAAAACGAACACAAATCACTAAACAACCCACACGAAAGTTAGTTAAAATGGGACTTCCGAGGCTATCAACCCTTCTGGATTACTAAGCCAGCACACTGTAAGTCAAGAATAGCGTCAGAACGATAGCCACTTTTCGAGAACTCCATTCCCTTGACGAGATAAAATCGAACACCCATCACTTTTAGTTAAAATAGGACTTCAGAGGCTATCAACCCTTCTGGATTACTAAGCCAGCACACTGTAGGTCAAAAATAGCATCAAGACTGGAGGCCCTTTTCGAGAACCCCAGTCCCTTTAACCCACACGTAAGCGCTGCACCGGAAGACAGGATGTACTGAAGGTAGACAGATGATGGGGGAGGGAGGGAGAGGTGGGGTAGTCAATAACACATATGGATAAATATCACTTAAATCATTATTAATCCCTCATCAACCACAAACACACTATTACTCACTAATAATGCTCTATGTCACCCTTCAACCCAAACACCAAGATAAGTCAATAATCAACCGGAAGGATATTTTTAGAAGACCTTGAATATACGCCTTGAGAAGAGAGACACCTTCCACCTCTCCTAAATTCACGGTCAAGATTACAATCTTTACAGTAACAAACATATGGGTCACGTTGCCGAAGATTTTTGGCACGTGACGAAGCCCAGTGATCAGAAATTGGACACAAGCCTCGTATATAACACCACTGAAAAGCACTCGTGGTACAATGTAATGGTACAATGGAGAGACAGGGGTTTATATCCAGTAGATGGATATATGAGAGCAAATACATGGATGGTGATTTAGATGATCAATGAAGAAGAACCGTATAATTATTTGGTAGGGTAGAGGGGTTCCTTCCTTGCTTGTTTATGTATCCTCCATCTCTCCCTCGCCCCCCTCCTCCCTCCCTCTGCTCCTCCTCCTCCTCCTCTGCTTTACTATCCTTGTCTTTACCTAGTAGTTAGTAGCTTAGCAGTGTAGATATACAAACTGCCCCGTAAGGACCAATAGGTCTGTGGCAGTTTGTAAAGTCCTTTGTATTCCTTTGTATTCCTCCTCCTCCTCCTTCTCCTCTCGTTCCTTTGTCTATCCACTCTTCCTCCTCCTGTTTCAATGTTGTCTATTTTTTCCTCCTCTTCCTCCCTTCTTTCTCTTATATCATTCCTCATTTCTGATAACTACTCTCCTTACGGTCTAACTCTAACTCTCTCTCTCTCTCTCTCTCTCTCCACAGAGACTACCATAAATACAACTTCCACAACCACCACGACCAATTTTAAGGGGGTGGAGGGGTTTCTGGACCCCTTATTTCCTCATGCTTAGCCCCATTAGTTTTGAGATTCTAAACAGTCACCCCTTTAGATTGGAGATTTTAAGACCCTAAAAAAAATGTGCACATATTTATCTCGAAGGGTGGGGATATTTGTTTGTAAGCATGATGAAGCTCTAGGGAGGAAATTATATAAAAATGATAAATACAGTATGTAAATAAAGACAATTAACCCCTTCAGCACGATGCCACCTTGTTACCTTTGATTCTAGCTATATTAGTCAATTGAGTTTCAGGGTATAAGGAAGTTGGAGCCGTGAGAATCGATACTAAACAGAAATACTATAATAATGTAGGTTTTTAATAGATATAAAGTATGCTGAATATGATTTGATGTATTTATAAATGTGCTACAACCGTATTTTAGCTTGTAAATTCTGCTAAATATCGATGTCTACAACTTCAACTTCCTTATAGTCCGAAACTGGCAAGTGGTCAATTATATGCAGCTTGAAAAGAACCTGAGTTATTCCAAGGGTTTATTTAGATCATATTTACCCCTTTGAGTCTTAGAGGTAAAAAATAATATAGAAAATCATCTAATGGTAACCCGAATATGATAGAAATTACGTCACCGTGTTGAAGGGGTTAAATATTTCCCGTGAATTGCTTCCTTGTATCCACACCTTTCCTTCTAAATATAGGAGTAAAGAGTAACAAAAAAGTGAAAGCAAGAATAAATTGTTTGTGTGTGTTATTTTGTGCGTATATTATATAACCCCTTCAGCCTAGCTCTGAAACTCTCTCCCAGAATCAGTCTTTCCCTCTTCCTATGACTTAAATTGCTTCAAACTCCGTGGCCTCCAGGAACTAACAGGTTTCGAACGAACTCACGTAACTAATTTGACTATAGTCTATTTTCGTTTCCAGCTGAGGGTAAATTGTCATGGTTCTATCATTGTTCCTCGGCTATAAGGTAGATTTTGTAGCGAAAGATGATGGTTATTCTGAAAACTTGGCATTAATACGACACACAGCCATAGCAGTTTCACATATTTCCATTAAGCATCGAGAAATCAGCAAATAAGAGATTCAATTTACGATCAGCTGGAAAAAAATAGACTATACCAATTATATCCTCTTCTTAATTGGTACTAAATCGTCTAAATGTAGCTATAATATTATTAAAATGACGTCGCCGATACAGAATGTGTTAAATAGTAAAGAAGTAATTGTCTGTGTGTTATGTTTTAGGGTTCCATGTCATCTCAACCAGTAGACCGTTTCAACCAGTAGCTCTCAACCAGTGCCAAATTAACCCAGACCAACCAAACCAGTGCCAAAATATAGTACTAACCTAACCTAACCTAACCGTATTGGTTGATTTGGTACTGGTTGAGAGCTACTGGTGGAAATGGTCTACTGGTTGAGTTGACCGGTCACCATGTTTTAGTATGTGAGTCGGAATAAAATAGTAATTGTGTCTGGGTGTAATATTGCAGCAATTGAGTCAAAGAGTCAAGAAGTCATTGTGTTTGTGTGCAATTTATGAGTTTAATATAGTGAGTCAAAGAGTAGGGAAGTAGTTGTGTCTGTGTGTTATTTGTGAGTATATGAGTCAAAGAGTAAAGAACAAATAAGAAAAAGAAGTAATTGCATCTGTGTGCTATATCTGCGTATATGAGACAAAGAGTAAAGACCAAAGCGAGAGGAAGAAGAAGTAATTGCGTGTTATTTTGGGCGTGAGAAGTTTGCGACAAGTTTGAGCCACTACCCGGTCAAGAAGGAGGAGGTAGGGGGCTCGAGTGAAGTTCCCGGCAAAAGTCACAGAATTGAGATATTTTATGACGTCTAGTTGTGTCAAGAGACATTTTATGACGTCCATTTTTTTTAAAGGGAGATGGTAGTATTTAGTGGCTTATTGTATTATCTTTGTCTATCAATCTATCTATTGCCTGACGCCGTGATCCCCAAAGGGGTGGCCACGAACGAACCGCCCCCATGCACCTCTGTCCCCAGTCAGTCGACGCCCCTCCCCCCAACCAGCACCGCCTTCGTTAATGTACTTCCTCACTCCATCCTTCCACCTCTCATTCGGTCTACCTCTCCCTCTCTGTCCCTCCACCTCGCTCTCGTACACCCTCTTAGTCATTCTCTCGCTTTCCATACGTTCCATATGGCCGAACCATCTCAAGTTGTTCCTTTTCACACTTTCCAGCACATCTACCTCCACACCACACCTCCTTCTTATTTCCTCATTAGTCTGTCTATCCCTCCATGTAACTCCGCACGCACTCCTTAAGTAATTCATTTCCACTGCTCTCACTCTTGGTCTGAGTCTCTCAACCAACGTCCATGCTTCGCTTCCGTAAGTCAGTGTCGGGATTACCACACTGTCATGCAAGGACTTCTTCACTTCCATACTGACCACCCTATTTCTTGTTACTGCTTTTAGCGTTCCTACAACCCTCTTCCCCTGTTGTACCCTCTCCCGCACTTCTTCATCCATAGTCCCATCTTTACTCAACACACTGCCCAGATACTTAAAAGAGTTGACGATCTCCATAGCCTGACCGTTCAGCTTCACCTCACACTCTGTGACTTCACCCCTTTCGAAGACCATAACCTTGCTCTTCCCCGCATTTACCTTCAAATTCCTTTTTTCGCACACTTTTCCAAACTCATTCGTGTATTATCATTATCTTTGTATTATCTTTTAACCAACTGGACCCCAGCGCCGCAGCATATGCGTCGGCAATGTATGTAATGCTAAACCCCAGCGCCACAGCACCTGCGTCGGCACTGTCGACCTCATTGACTCTTGTCCTATGGTAGCTAGAGGGTTCAAATTTGTATGGGATATACCTTATGATGTTGCCGAACAATGTCGGCACTTTCGACCTTATTTACTGTTGTCCTATGGTAGCTAAAGGGTTCAGATTTGTATGGTATGTTCCTTAGGATGTTGGCGGATAGTGGCAATACTTAGCAACCCCCAAGTCCAGCCGCAGTGGGGACTCGCGGGAGGAGGGGGGAAGACAGTTTTCCCGTTGACTTCGCGAGTGATAGGCTACATCATGTCTGACCTACCGCATCACCTCACAATGTTGGAACAAAGGGAGGAGAGTGAGTATCGCTCCACCACTGCTCCCCATGACATAGTTGACGAGGAGGAGGAGGATGACCCAGACCCAATGGCATTCTTCAAAATTCCGCCAGGCCATCGTAGGAGAGACGAGCTGAGGATGAGAGGGGTTAAGTTGCTACACAACAAGTGCGGCGTGGTCCTCCCCCACGCCTGCCTTCACCACCACCTCCCACTGTCTCCCCTCTAAAAATACAATATGAAAGCCCATATTTCTAAGGCAAAAGTGCCTAAAGCAATGTGTAAAACTCATATTCTAAATATAAAACATATGATAAAGTATAAAATCAATAACCAGAGTGCGGCTTTTGTTGTCTTGGGCAAAGATGGCCGCCCGTCGCCATGGTGACCAGGACGCCACCACTCGTCGGCATTTATACAACTTGAATCTATGCACTTATCACACTGTAACTTCACTTACAGTGATATTATGTGATACATGTTGCTAATATATGAACCATGAAGGCACACATGATGCTCGGGTGGTGTAAATAACCGTCACTCGAAAACTGGAGGCATTGTACATCTGCCATGCTGCCTCGCCCAGCTGTGGTGTACCGGGGCGGAAGGTTTGAAGAGGCGCCCGGCATATATATATATATATATATATATATATATATATATATATATATAGAGAGAGAGAGAGAGAGAGAGAGAGAGGGAGGCAGTAGATCAGGTCATACAGAAGTAATATTACCCGGGAACAATGAGGAGGGAGGGAGGAAGGGAGGGAAGGAGGGAGGCAGGGAGAAAGAGAGGGCAGGGGGAAGTTAAGGGGACAGTGGCTGTTTTCTTGGTCTATTTGTTCATTTATTCATGTATTTGTTAGTTTTCTAACTAGACCTCCATCAAACTTTGAAAAACGCCCTTTAGTCTCCCCTTCAAGACAAATTTGGAATTTTTCGGTAGAAAAATATACCGGCCGAAGGCCGGTTTTTCATATAATTACAGGCTCGCTTTCGTTCGCCAGGACAAAATCGACACCTAAATGGCATGAAAGGTCTTAAAGTTGACAACGAAATGTGGCGAAAGGTGTTAAAATCGCCAAACTAATGGGGCTAAACACGAGGGAGAAAGGGGTCCAGAAAATCGCCCCATCTCCCCTTAATTGCTCTACCGCGCACTGTCCAACTCTCGTGGCTCACGTCCAATTAGGGAAGTTGGAGCTGCATGTGGCTAGGGGGAGGGGACGATTGGATGGGAGTGAGTGAGTGAGTGTGTGTGGATGGGAATAAAGAGATAAGGAAGTTGGAGCCGCATGTACTTCTTTGATTTCCCATGGAATGATTTCTGCTTCCATGGCCGAGGACCCTCGGAGAGTGCTGAACGCATTACCGAGGTAATCCTATCGGGCATGGAAGCATACATTCCATTCTCTTTCTCTCAGACTAATGCTAAAAAATCTTGGTTTACTCACGCCTGTTCTACTGCTGTCCGCAACATTCAAACGGTACCGACGCCTTAAAACTCAAGACTCTCATTCTTCATATGTTTCTGCCCGGAATCAAGCCAAATCTGTTCTTCGACTTGCCAAACTCTCTTTCATCAATAATAAATGCACTGAACTATCCAACTCTAGCTCTTCCCAAGCTTTCTGGCATCTAGCCAAAAACCTTTCCAACAATTTCTCTTCCTCGTCTTTCCCTCCCCTTTCCCACTCTGATGGCACAACCATCACTTCTTCCTCTGACAAAGCTAAACTCTTCGCTCAAACTTTTGCTAGAAACTCCACCTTGGATAATTCCGGTACTATTCCTCCCTCTCCGCCCTCCTCTCTCTTACTTATGCCTAATATCCTAATCTCTTCTAAAGATGTACTTTCTACCCAATCTGGGCTTAACACTAATAAGGCGTACGGTCCGGACGGTGTTCCTCCTGTTGTTCTCAAAAACTGTGCTTCCGTGCTGACTCCCTGCCTAGGCAAACTCTTTCGTCTCTGTCTATCCTCTAACGTCTTCCCTTCATGCTGGAAGTTTGCTCACATTCAACCTGTCCCAAAGAAGGGTGACCGCTCTCAACCCTCCAACTATCGTCCAATTGCTCTTATCTCTTGTCTTTCTAAAGTTTTTGAAACTATTCTTGCTTCCAAATTTCTTAAGCATTTCTCTTCTCATAATCTGCTCTCAGATCGCCAGTATGGCTTCCTTAAGGGTCGCTCTACTGGTGATCTTCTTTCATATCTTACTAACTCTTGGTCATCCTCCTTTCGGGACTTCGGTGAGACTTTTTCTATTGCACTAGACATATCGAAAGCCTTCGATAGAGTCTGGCATAAATCTTTAATTTCTAAACTACCCTCCTTCGGTTTCTATCCCTCCATCTGTGCCTTTGTCTCTAATTTCCTTTCCGGCCGTTCCATAGCCGCGGTTGTGGACGGCCATTGTTCACTTCCTCACCCTATAAACTCTGGTGTTCCTCAGGGCTCTGTCCTATCTCCTATTCTCTTTCTAATTTTTATAAATGATCTCCTTAACTGTACCTTAATTCCCATCCATTCATACGCAGACGACTCAACCTTACACTACTCAATTAGTTTTTCAGAACGCCCCAGCCAGCAATCCCTCAACGACAAACATAATGAAGCCATAGAACTCTTAAATTCTGATCTAAATACTATTTCCAATTGGGGCAGAGAAAACCTTGTTAACTTTAATGCTTCCAAAACCCAATTTCTCCATCTATCTACCCGTCAGGATCTCCCAGCGGACTATCCCTTATTCTTCAACAATACAAAAATCAACACTTCATCTTCTCTCAATATTCTTGGTGTCTCTTTTTCTTCTGCTCTCATTTGGAAGGACCATATTACCAGTCTTGCTAAGGCAGCCTCCCAGAAGCTGGGTGTGCTCAACCGCCTTAGGGGGTTCTTTTCCCCTGCACAGCTTCTTGCTCTGTACAGGGGCATAGTGCGCCCTTGTATTGAGTATTGTTCACATGTGTGGGGAGGTTCCTCTCACACTGCTCTCCTAGACAAAGTTGAAAGGAAGGCCTTTCGTATCATTAACTCCCGTCCACTCACCAACTCTCTGCAATCTCTCTCTCTCCGCCGCAATGTTGCATCTCTCTCGCTATTCTATCGCTACTATAATAATCAGTGTTCCTCAGAGCTATCCCAGTGCATACCACCTCCTTTACGTAGGGCACGTGGTACCCGTCTTGCAACTCAATCCCACCCCTACTCTGTGCAACTCTCCAACCCAAGAGTGAAACGTTACTCTCAAACTTTCTTCTACTCAACAGCTGAGCTCTGGAACTCTCTCCCAGAATCAGTCTTTCCCTCTTCCTATGACTTAAATTGCTTCAAACTCCGTGTGTCCAGGCATTTTGGCTCGAACGTCCCTTGATTTTGGCCCTGTCACTCTTTCAACTATGGGGGAGGCACTCGCTATAGGCAGTTATGCCTTTTGCCTCCCTCAATCACATAAAAAAAAAAAAAAAAAAAAAATGTGGCTAGGGGGAGGGGACGATTGGATGGGAGTGAGTGAGTGAGTGTGTGTGGATGGGAATAAAGAGATAGGGAAGTTGGAGCCGCATGTGGCTAGGGGGTAGGAGACGAGTGGATGGAAAATATGTGGCTGATTTGATTTGTATAGAATGTAAACACCTAATACATACACACATACACACACACACACACACACACACACACACACACACACACACACACACACTATTCCAATAAACACATACACACACACACACACACACACGCCAGCACACACACACACACACACTACAAAAATCAATCCTTCATCTTCTCTCAATTATTCTCGGTGTCTCTTTATCTTCTGCTCTCAGTTGGAAGGACCATATTACCACTCTTGCTAAGGCAGCCTCCCGGAAGCTGGGTGTGCTCAACCGCCTTAGGGGGTTCTTTACCCCTGCACAGCTTCTTGCTCTGTACAGGGGCATAGTGCATCCTTTTATTGAGTATTGTTCACATGTGTGGGGAGGTTCCTCTCACACCGCTCTCCTAGACAAAGTTGAAAGGAAGGCCTTTCGTACCATTAACTCCCGTCCACTCACCAACTCTCTGCGATCTCTCTCTCTCTCCACCGCAATGTTGCATCTCTCTCGCTATTCTATCGCTACTATAATAATCAGTGTTCCTCAGAGCTTTCCCAGTGTATACCACCTCCTTTACGTAGGGCACGTGGTACCCGTCTTGCAACACAATCCCACCCCTACTCTGTGCAACTCTCCAACCCAAGAGTGAAAAGTAACTCTCAAAACTGTCTTCTATTCAACAGCTGAGCTCTGGAACTCTCTCCCAGAATCAGTCTTTCCCTCTTCCTATGACTTAAATTGCTTCAAACTCCGTGTGTCCAGGCATTTTGGCTCGAACGTCCCTTGATTTTGGCCCTGTCACTCTTTCAACTATGGGGGAGGCACTCGCTATAGGCAGTTCTGCCTTTTGCCTCCCTCACTCACATAAAAAAAAAAAAAAAATCACAATTCCAATGACCACAAACACTCCCCCCCCCCCCCCCCACCCCCACCCCCGCCTCCCCACACACACACACACACACACACAACTAGCACACACACATAAGAATAAACACACACACACACACACACACACACTAACACACAGGTATCCGGCTAATGCCCAGAATTGTTGCACTGAGCTTCAAGCACCCAATAAACCCTAACCCCCTTGACCATCAATAGTGTTGCCGATTTACCTACTTTTCGCTAGATCTCTCTCTCTCTCTCTCTCTCTCTCTCTCTCTCTCTCTCTCTCTCTCTCTCTCTCTCTCTCTCTCTCTCTCTCTCTCTCTCTCTCTCTCTCTCTCTCTCTCTCTCTCTCTCTCCCCATGACCATCACCAGTGTTGCCAATTTAGCTACTTTTCCGCTAGATCTAGAGGTATTTACTTCGATCTAATGGCAATTTTGTACATCTAGCGACTTGAGTTCTAGCGATATTCTGGAGATTTGAGCCATTTATAGCGATATTGTGGAGACTGTCATTATTCTAGCGATATTATGTAGATTTGAGCCATTTATAGAGATATTGTGGAGACTGTGTCATTATTCTAGCGATATTATGTAGATTTGAGCCATTTAAAGCGATATTGTAGAGATTGTGTCATTATTGTAGTGATATTCTGGAGAGTGGCATTATTCTAGCGATATTCTGGAGATTTGGGCCATTTAAAGCGATATTGTGGAGATTGTGTCATTATTGTAATGATATTCTGGAGATTGTGGCATTATTCTAGCGATATTATGAAGAATTGAGCCATTTCAGAACGATATTGTAGAGATTGTGTCATTATTCTAGCGATATTATGAAGAATTGAGCCATTTTAGAACGATATTGTAGAGATTGTGTCATTATTCTAGCGATATTCTGGAGATTTGAGCCATTTAAAGCGATATTGTAGAGACTGTGTCATTACTCTAGTGATATTCTGGAGATTTGAGCCATTTAAAGCGATATTGTAGAGACTGTGTCATTATTCTAGCGATATTCTGGAGATTGTGGCATTATTCTAGCGATATTCTGGAGATTTGAGCCATTTATAGAGATATTGTAGAGATTGTGTCATTATTGTAGCGATATTCGTCATTTATTTACAATCTAGCAGACTTTATTTGGCAACCCTATCATCCCTGCGGCATAAGTTTATCAAATCAAGTCTGTTAGATAGTAGATAAACTACGAAAATCGCTAGGATGATGCCACAATCTCCAGGAAATCGCTAGGATGATGCCACAATCTCCAGGAAATCGCTAAGATGATGCCACAATCTCCAGGAAATCGCTAGAATAATGCCACAATCTCCAGGAAATCGCTAGGATGATGCCACAATCTCCAGGAAATCGCTAGAATAATGCCACAATCTCCAGGATATCGCTAGAATAATGCCACAATCTCCAGAATATCGCTAGAATAATGCCACAATCTCCAGAATATCGCTAGAATAATGCCACAATCTCCAGAATATCGCTAGAATAATGCCACAATCTCCAGAATATCGTTCTAAAATGGCTCAAATCTCCAGAACATCGCTAGAATAATGCCACAATCTCTATAATATCGCTCTAAACTACCTCAGGTCTCCAGAATATCGCTAGAATAATGCCACAATCTCTACAATATTGCTATAAAATGGTTCCAATCTCCAGGATATCGCTAGAATAATGCCACAATCTCTAGAATATCGCTCTAAAATGGCTCAAATCTCCAGAATATCGCTAGAATAATGCCACAATCTCTAGCATATTGCTCGAAAAACGCATAGCAAGACGGATGGATGAAGGCACCTGGATAAACCTCGAATAACGCTCGTAAAATACAATATATTCATGAAATAAGTAAGAAACAACCTCGTAACAAAAATAGGAAGCGAATATCTTTCATAAATAAATATTCATGAAATAAGCCAGCCATAACCTTGACACCAGAACTAGCCAGACTGAAAGACTAAAGCCGGTATCACACGAGAGCTTTTATAGTCAACATTCGATGATCAACATTTTTCTGGCAATATTTCTTGAATATTTTGCACTGGAATCGGAAACTAGACTGATGGTAGATGAACTTAAGTGTCAGAAATACAGTAAATGTTGGCCTCATAAGCTGCCAGACCAGTGTTGAGGATAAATGTTGAGCGAAAAACCGCTCGTGTGATACTGGCTTTTAAGGGGAGGTTTTTAGTTAGTTCGCTAGACCTCCATCAAGCTTAACATTACAGCCCCTAGACCCCCTTTCAAGATAAATTTGTACATTTTTCGGTAGAAAAATTTCTCGGCCAAAGGCCGGTTCCTCTTAAATTACAGGCGCGCTATCGCTCACCAGGAAAAAATCGACACCTAAATGGCACGAAAAGTCTTAAAATTGACAGAAATGGGGCGAAAGTTCTTAAGATCGCCAAACTAATGGGGCGAACGTCTTATAATATCAAAAGCAATGGGGCTAACCATGAGGGAGAAAGGGGTCAAGAAAAAATCCCTCAAGTGGAAATCTCCCCTTAAGACACCTGCATAGAGCCTACTTATATAGAAAAGGGTATAATACATTGCAACAATATAGTACTAAAATACATTGCAACAATATAGTACTAGAATACATTGCAACAATATAGTACTAAAATACATTGCAACAATATAGTACTAAAATACATTGCAACAATATAGTAAAATACATTGCAACAATATAGTACTAAAATACATTGCAACAATATAGTACTAAAATACATTGCAACAATATAGTACTAAAATACATTGCAACAATATAGTACTAAAATACATTGCAACAATATAGTACTAAAATACATTGCAACAATATAGTACTAAAATACATTGCAACAATATAGTACTAAAATACATTGCAACAATATAGTACTAAAATACATTGCAACAATATAGTACTCAAATACATTGCAACCATATATAATCAATGAAATAAGCAAGCAATAACCTTGAGATCAGAACTAGCCAGACTGGGAGACTAAGACACCTGGATAAAGTAACAACCACACACACACACACACACACACACACACCTGGATAAAGTAACACACACACACACACACACCTGGATAAAGTAACACACACACACACACACACACTCACAATAAAACCCTGGTAACAAGCGAACTACGACTGGGATAACAAGGGAAGTTGGGGCTGGAGAGAGAAAGAGAACCGCTTGTGAACCAGGAGGCGGCTGAAACGTGCTGGCTTCACAGTTTCCCATATAAAGAAGGGAACATATCGGCCGAGGCTGAGGGCTGGAGGGGATCTGAGGTGATATAGGGGATGGGAGAGAGGAAACTGATGTACGGAAGAATGCTGGAGGGTTCGGCTCAAAATATGTACACACACACACACACACACACACACACACACACACACATATATAAAGAGAGAGAGAGAGATATATACACTATCAGATGGGATCGAACCACCGACAGTCAAGCCCAGTGTCCACGCATTAACCAGCTATACCACGGCGTGATAAATAGCTAACCTTTTCCTATTTATGTTAAGGAGAAGGAGAAATCCTAAAATATATTCCGTTCCATACACAAGTCGTAGGACCCATTTTTCAGAGTACCACACTGGGATTTGAACACCCAGAATAACCTGACAAAATGAATCATGATCTTCAAAGGGTTAAGGGGGAGGTAGTCGCTTTTTCTGGACCCCCTTCTCCCTCATGTTTAGCATATTAGTTTTGAGGTTTTAAGACTTACCTTCCGTTAGTTTGGCGATTTAAACACCTTTCGCCCCATTTCGTTGTCAATTTTAAGACCTTTCGTGCCACTTAGGTGTCGATTTTCTCCTGGCGAACGCTAGCGAGCCTGTAATTTTAAGTGGAATCGGCCTTTGGCCGGGAATTTTTTCTACCCAGTCAAGTAGCAGCCCCCTCCCCCCCTTCCTCCCCAGTCAAATAGCCCCCCTCACCCCCCCCCCCCTTAGTCCCCCAGTTTTTCCTCCTCCACTCTCCACTCACACGATATGCAAAGAAAGTTTTCCCATTTGTGCCAAGCTCGACAAGCAAGGGGGGTGGCGTTAACAGGGTGAGAGAGAGGGAGAGAGTGTGTGTGTGTGTGTGTGTGTGTGAGAGAGAGAGTGTGTGTGTGTGTGAGAGAGAGAGAGAAAGTGTGAGTTTGTGTATGTGTATGTGTGTGTGAGAGAGAGAGAGAGATTATATCTGATACAAAATATAAAAAGAAAGAGAGATAATTTGTTAAGTAAAATATCAAGTAATCTCATGTTAACAAAATGAGCATAATGAAAGGATGAGAGTGATGTAATGTGAGATAGGCTACAAGATACAAAGGGGGAGAAAATAATGTGTTGAGTATTTAGAATGTAGAATTATATTATTACGAGAGCGAGGTGGAGGGACAGAGAGAGAGAGGTAGACCGAAGGAGAGGTGGAAGGATGGAGTGAGGAAGAATATGAACGGGCGCATTTCATTTGGGCGAAATATTTGATTTGTTACTGTATCATTTGGGCGGCAGTTCACTATGTCATTTGGGCGGCAGTTCACTATGTCATTTGGGCGGCAGTTCACTATGTCATTTGGGCGGCAGTTCACTATGTCATTTGGGCGACAACATATCAGTAATTCTGTGAAATGGTAACCATCATTTGGGCGAAATATGAACGAAGGCGGTGCTGGTTGGGGGGAGGGGCGTCGACTGACTGGGGACAGAGGTGCATGGGGGCGGTTCGTTCGTGGCCACCCCTTCGGGGATCACGGCGTCAGGCAATAGATAGATAGATAGATATATTTTAGTATGTACAATTACCTGGTTCCATGTCATCTCAACCAGTAGACCATTTCAACCAGTAGCTCTCAACCAGTGCCAAATTAACCCAGACCAACCAAACCAGTGCCAAAATATAGTACTAACCTAACCTAACCAGTAGACCATTTCAACCAGTAGCTCTCAATCAGTGTCAAATTAACCCAGACCAACCAAACCAGTGCCAAAATATAGTACTAACCTAACCTAACCAGTAGACCATTTCAACCAGTAGCTCTCAACCAGTGCCACATCAACCCAGACCAACCAAACCAGTGCCAAAATATAGTACTAACCTAACCTAACCAGTAGACCATTTCAACCAGTAGCTCTCATCCAGTGCCAAATTAACCCAGACCAACCAAACCAGTGCCAAAATATAGTACTAACCTAACCCAGTATACCATTTCAACCAGTAGCTCTCAACCAGTGCCAAATTAACCCAGACCAACCAAACCAGTGCCAAAATATAGTACTAACCTAACCAGTAGACCATTTCAACCAGTAGCTCTCAACCAGTGCCAAATTAACCCAGACCAACCAAACCAGTGCCAAAATATAGAACTAACCTAACCTAACCAGTAGACCATTTCAACCAGTAGCTCTCAACCAGTGCCAAATTAACCCAGACCAACCAAACCAGTGCCAAAATATAGTACTAACCTAACCTAACCAGTAGACCATTTCAACCAGTAGCTCTCAACCAGTGCCAAATTAACCCAGACCAACCAAACCAGTGCCAAAATATAGTACTAACCTAACCGAACCAGTAGACCATTTCAACCAGTAGCTCTCAACCAGTGCCAAATTAACCCAGACCAACCAAACCAGTGCCAAAATATAGTACTAACCTAACGTAACCAGTAGACCATTTCAACCAGTAGCTCTCAACCAGTGCCAAATTAACCCAGACCAACCAAACCAGTGCCGAACCTAACCGTATTGGTTGATTTGGTACTGGTTGAGAGCTACTGGTTGAAATGGTCTACTGGTTGAGTTGACCGGTCACCCAATTACCTACACAAGCTTCCTTCCTCTCTGAAGTGTTAATCATGCAAGTAAAATGAGTATTATTGAAATAGTCAAGTTCCTCATTATGCATTACTTAATTAACCTTGCTTATGCCACTGTTAAGGGGAGATTTCCACTTGAGGGATTTTTTTCTGACTCCTTTCTCCCTCATGTTTAGCCTCATTCTTTTTTCTAATTTTAAGACGTTCTCCCCATTATTTTGACGATTTTAAGAACTTTCAACCCATTTCTGTCAATTTTAAGACCTTTCGTGCCATTTAGGTGTCGATTTTATCCTGGCGAGCGATAGCGAGCCTGTAATTTAAGATGAACCGGCTTACAGCCGGGACATTTTTCTACCGAAAAATGTACAAATTTATCTTGAAAGGGGCTCAAGGGGGTGTAATTTTAAGTTTGGTGGGGTCTAGGGAACAAACTAAATACCTTTCCTTAATATTATACTTAACAAATTATCTCTTTCCCTTTATATGTTGTAACTCATATAACATCTCTCTCTCTCTCTCTCTCTCTCTCTCTCTCTCTCTCTCTCTCTCTCTCTCTCTCTCTCTCTCTCTCTCCCCTTAATATTATACTTAACAAATTATCTCTTTCCCTTTATATGTTGTAACTCATATAACATCTCTCTCTCTCTCTCTCTCTCTCTCTCTCTCTCTCTCTCTCTCGCTCTCTCTCTCTCTCTCTCTCTCTCTCTCTCTCTCTCTCTCTCTCTCTCTCTCTCCCCCCTTAATATTATACTTAACAAATTATCTCTTTCCCTTTATATGTTGTAACTCATATAACATCTCTCTCTCTCTCTCTCTCTCTCTCTCTCTCTCTCTCTCTCTCTCTCTCTCTCTCTCTCTCTCTCTCTCTCTCTCTCTCTCTCTCGCTCTCTCTCTCTCTCTCTCTCTCTCTCGCTCTCTCTCTCTCTCTCTCTCTCGGAACTTGAGCAGGATATTGTACACCCAGGGAATATTATGTGTCATCGGCCTAGCGCTAATTATGTTAATGGTTTAATACCCTTGTAGAGGAAATAACCCTTTCAGTACCAGCGACGTGTGTTATATTGTATTCTACCTGTATTGAAACTATATTAGGCAGCTTAAGAAGGATCTGTGGTAGTTAAAGGAGTTGGTTGAGATAGTCTGAAGCCTTATTATGGCTAGAGGTCCTTCCTAAGCTGAATAATATCGTCTGAGTAAAGTACTGTCAAACAAAATATACACATTTATTTATAAATTGTTCTATTTTCCTCCCTAGACCTCGATCAAACAGAACAAAAACATCCTTTAGATCCCCCTTTCTAGATTAATTTGTACATTTTTCGGTAGATATATTTCCCGGCCGAAGACCGGTTCTTCCAAAATTACAGGCTTACTATCGTTCGCCAGGAAAAAATTGAGACCTACTATGAGTTTCAGAGGCCGTGAGGCATCGCTTTTCGGGAATAAATAGTATGATATTTTGTCAGAGCTTGTTTCACACCGTCCCCTAACTTTCGTCAGTATTGTGCATTACCAAAAGTGTAGCATTAAGCCACTTGTCCCGGTGTCATGAAGTTAAAGTCACACCTGAATGACTAGGAAACGGACAAGGCTACCGTGGCGTATCTGTGAAACCATCAAACCATTATGGCTCCTCCAATATTTGTATTTGATAGTGACATAAAACCTGAATGACATGACAATTGTAGGGTTGGGTGGTGGCTGATATTTCAGGCTCGCTATCGCTCGCCAGGAAGAAATCAACACCAAAATGGCACGAAAGGTCTAAAAATTTGACAACGAAAAGGGATGAAAGGTGTTAATATCGTTAAACTAATGGGCCGAACGTCTTAAAATCTGAAAACTAATGGGGCTAAACACGAGGGAGAAAGGGGTCCAGAAAACCGGCCCATCCCCCCCTTAAGGGGAGATTTCCACTTGAGGGATTTTTTCTTTACCCCCTTCTCCCTCATGTTTAGCCCCATTGCTTTTGAGATTTTAAGTCGCTCGCCCCCTTTAGTTTGGCAATTTTAAGAACTTTCGCCCCATTTCTGTCAATTTTAAGAACTTTCGTGCCATTTAGGTGTCGATTTTATCCTGGCGAGCGATAGCGAGCCTGTAATTTGAGAGGAACCGGCCTTCGGCCGGGAAATTTTTCTACCGAAAAATGTACAAATTTATCTTGAAAGGGGGTCTAGGGGGTGTAATCTTAAGCTTGAAGGATATCTAGGGACCAAACTAAAAACCTCCCCTTAAAACACTGCTTGTATGTCCAGGGGCCGCGCATGACGGTGTTGGAGGATTGCCTTATATAACCAAGGAGGCAGCCTGATAACTAAGCCTTATTGGGAGATTGCCACTGGAGGGATTATTTTTCTGGACTCCTTTCTCCCTCATGTTTAACCCCATTTCTCTTGAGATTTTAAGACGTTTGCCCCATTACTTTGGCGATATTAAGACCTTTCGCCCAATTTTCGTGTCATTTAGGTGTCTATATTTTCCTGGCGAGCGATAGCGAGCCTGTAATTTAAGAGGAACCGGCCTTCGGCCGGGACAGTTTTATACCGAAAAATTTACACATTTATCTTGAAAGGGGGTCAAGGGGGTGTAATTTTAAGCTTGATGGAGGTCTAGGGAACAAACTAAAAGCCAAAAGTGGGTCAAGGGGGTGTAATTTTAAGCTTGGTGGAGGTCTAGGGAACAAACTAAAAACCTCCTCTTGATTGCATTATATATACACTGCACCGAGAGTAATAGTTCCGTCACACGATCGATTTTATGGGCAATTTTCGATGAGCAATTTTTTCTCGTGATATTTTGCGGCTTTTTCGCATTGGAATCGGAAACTAGATCGAAGGTGGATTGTCTTAGGTGGTTTAATTTTTAGGAGTTGGAATTTTGAAGCTCCCAGACTTAGAATTGCTTGTAAAAATTGACGGAAAAATCGCTCGTGTAACCCTAACTTAACCCTATACCCGTCAGGAGGAAAGAGGGGGGGGAGGGATTTTTTTATTTTGTTTTATTTTTTTATTATTTCCTCTCTCTCTCTCTTCCACTTCTTCTATCTCCACTTTCTATCTAGTAATCCTCTCTATCCTCTCTCCCCTCCATTACTTCTATCTCTATTTCTATCTAGTAATCCTCTGTTTCCCTCTCTCTCTTCCCTCTTTCCTTTCTCTCTTCCACTTCTTCTATCTCCACTTTCTATCTAGTAATCCTCTGTTCCCTCTCTCTCTTCCACTTCTCTCTTTCCCTCTCACTTCTTCTATCTCCACTTTCTATCTAGTAATCCTCTGTTTCCCTCTCTCTCTTTCGCTTCTCTCTTTCCCTCTCTCTCTTACACTTCTTCTATCTCCACTTTCTATCTAGTAATCCTCTCTTTCCTCTCTCTCTTCCACTTCTTCTATCTAGTAATCCTATCTTCCCTCTCTCTCTTCCACTTCTTCTATCTAGTAATCCTATCTTCCCTCTCTCTCTTCCACTTCTTCTATCTAGGAATCCTATCTTCCCTCTCTCTCTTCCACTTCTTCTATCTCTACTTCTATCTAGTAATCCTCTCTTTCCTCTCTCTCTTCCACTTCTTCTATCTAGTAATCCTATCTTCCCTCTCTCTGTTCCACTTCTTCTATCTAGGAATCCTATCTTCCCTCTCTCTCTTCCACTTCTTCTATCTCTACTTCTATCTAGTAATCCGCTCTTTCCTCTCTCTCTTCCACTTCTTCTATCTAGTAATCCTATCTTCCCTCTCTCTCTTCCACTTCTTCTATCTAGTAATCCTATCTTCCCTCTCTCTCTTCCACTTCTTCTATCTCTACTTCTATCTAGTAATCCTCTCTTTCCTCTCTCTCTTCCACTTCTTCTATATCCACTTTCTATCTATTAATCCTCTGTTTCCTCTCTC
>CM064578.1:64766396-64798896 GCA_032716605.1 Paralithodes platypus | reverse complement strand
AGAAGGGGGCCAGAAAACCAGATCATCCCCCTTAACCCTCTCAGACATATGACGCGATTTTGAGCCTATTGGGGATACTTTAAAGCCTTTGTTACCATCAGGGGTATTTAGAAACCTTTAGTTTAGTTACTTCAACCTCTGCAGTTGTCTTTGAGTTAGCTGTGTTTAGCCTATTGGGGATACTTTAAAGCCTTTGTTACCATCAGGGTATTTAGAAACCTTTAGTTTAGTTACTTCAACCTCTGCAGTTGTCTTTGAGTTAGCTGTGTTGAGCCTATTGGGGATACTTTAAAGCCTTTGTTACCATCAGGGGTATTTAGAAACCTTTAGTTTAGTTACTTCAACCTCTGCAGTTGTCTTTGAGTTAGCTGTGTTGAGCCTATTGGGGATACTTTAAAAGCCTTTGTTACCATCAGGGGTATTTAGAAACCTTTAGTTTAGTTACTTCAACCTCTGCAGTTGTCTTTGAGTTAGCTGTGTTGAGCCTATTGGGGATACTTTAAAGCCTTTGTTACCATCAGGGGTATTTAGAAACCTTTAGTTTAGTTACTTCAACCTCTGCAGTTGTCTTTGAGTTAGCTGTGTTGAGCCTATTAGGGATACTTTAAAGCCTTTGTTACCATCAGGGGTATTTAGAAACTTTTAGTTTAGTTACTTCAACCTCTGCAGTTGTCTTTGAGTTAGCTGTGTTGAGCCTATTGGGGATACTTTAAAGCCTTTGTTACCATCAGGGGTATTTAGAAACCTTTAGTTTAGTTATTTTAACCTCTGCAGTTGTCTTTGAGTTAGCTGTGGGCAGAAAACTAATTTTGGAGAGGTAATTATAAGAGTGAGAGAACACTATTTCTTCTTGCTAATCTGGCAACCTCTGCGTCATAAATGCGTGAAAGGGTTAATGTTACGGAAACATTAATATCGCTGCCTTGTCCTGAGAGGTAAAGAAAAAATTTATACAATTACTTTACCCCAGTGAAACCTTTCAATATAATTCATTAATCCACGATAATTAATTATAATATAGTGACGTGTGTTAGATTTTACCCTACCTATATGTGGACGAAATTATGCAGCTTAGGAAGGATCGGTGATAGTTAAGGGGAGATTTCCACTTGAGGATTTTTTTTTCTGTACTCCCTTCTCCCTCATGTTTAGTCCCATTGCTTTCGAGATTCTAAGACGTTCGCCCGATTAGTTTCGCGATTTTAAGAACTTTCGCCCCATTTATGTCAATTTTAAGACCTTTCGTGCCATTTAGGTGTCGATTTTACCCTGGCGAGCGATAGCGAGACTGTAATTTAAGAGGAACCGGCCTTTGGCCGGGACATTTTTCTACCGAAAAATGTACAAATTTATCTTGAAAGGGGGTCTAGGGGGTGTAATTTTAGGCTTGATTGAGGTCTAGGGAACATACTCAAAACCTCCCCTTAAAAGGGTTGGCTGAGATAGTGTGAAGCCTTATTATGGCTAGCGGTCCTTCCTAAGCTGACTAATATCGTCTGAACATTGTAAGCCTATATTTAAAAGGATGTCACCGGTACTGAAGGGGTTACAGTATTTTAGTGAAGGGGGTAGTGCTTGGTTTTTCGTCTATTTATTGATTTATTTTTGAGTTTCCTTGCTAGATCTCCATCAGGCTTAAAATAGCACCCCTAGACCCCCTTTCAAGATAAATTTGTACATTTGTCGGTAGAAAATGTCCCGGCCGAGGGCCAGTTCCTCTTAAAATTATAGGCTCGCTCTCGCTCGCCAGGAAATAATCGACACCTAAATGTCACGAAAGGTCTTAAAATTGACAACGAAATGGGGCGAAAAGTGTTAAAATCGCCAAACTAATGGGCTGAACGTTTTAAGATCTGAAAATTAAAGGGGCTAAACATGAGGGAGAAGGGGGTCCATAAAAAGCGAGTACTACCCCCTTTAAAAAAAAGCGAGTGATATTAAAAAAAAAAAAAAAAAAATCTTTCATAAATTAATATAATTATATTTACTTCCTAGCGACTTTTGAGAATGGATCTAGCGGTATTTTGTCTATGGAGTTGGTAACCCTGCCGGAATGCTGGGATTCAGGCTTCAGCAGCAGCAGCAGTTCAGCTCACACTCACCAGTTCCTCAACGACCACAGGAGAGGGTGGACGTTCGCCCCTCGCGCTCCACTCCCGTCTCTCGTCTCTCGCATACGAGTTGACTATCTTCGGCTCAACCTCGTCTATCGAATACATGGGATTTAATGCAGTGACTCTTGCCCTAACATTGCATCCTGTTTAGTGTTTACCGTAAATATATACATAGCATCTGTTTAAAGTTTATGGATGTTATTTACCGTACACTCGGACATACAGTAAGTGTCCTTCAAGTTTTTCGAAGTTATCCCGAACTGAATCGAATCTTCTCATCAAGGGGAGGTATTTAGTGTGTTCCCTAGACCTCCATCAAGCTTAAAATTACACCCCCTTGAGTCCCTTTCAAGATAAATTTGTACATTTTTCGGTAGAAAAATGTCCCGGCCAAAGGTCGGTTCCTCTTAAATTACAGGCTCGCTATCGCTCGCCAGGATAAAATCGACACCTGAATTGCACGAAAGGTCTTAATATGGGGTGAAAGTTCTTAAAATCGCTAAACTAATGGGGCAAACGTTTTATAATATCAAAAGCAATGGGGCTAAACATGAGGGAGAAAGGGGTCCAGAAAAAAATCCCTCAAGTGGAGATCTCCCCTTAATATGTGCATTTCGTGGGTTCATTTAGGGGGGAGGTAGTCGGGATTTTTGGACCCCCTTCTCCCTCTTGTTTAGTATAATAGTTTTGATATTTTATGACGTTCGTGTGTTAGTTTGGCGATTTCGAGACCTTTCGCCCCATTATTTTTTGTTTGTCAATATTAAGACCATTCGTGCCATTTAAGGATATATCTACAGTTATACTACCCCTATGTTGTCGCTATTCCGTTGGTACTAATGGGTTAATATTATTAGTAGTAGACTTAGTATGGCTTGATGATGCGCGGAAATGTATATTTGACTTGTAATCGATACATTGAAGGGAATTCTTCTATAATTGCACCTACACGAGCTAAACATATTAGTATTGTATTTAACAGGAAGGTACGACGTGGTAAGTGATGTGGTATAGGTGGCAATATGCAGAAATGGATTATAAGGGCATTCCGCCCCCTCTGACCCCCTTACGAAAATCTACGGTTACTCACTCCACCCCAACTGGATTTCTACCATTTTACCCAACCAACGGGGGTGTGGGGGCGGCAGCCCCCACCCATAATACTAGGATAGGTTAGTTAAGGTTGTTAGGTTAGGCTAATGTCTCTGCATATTGCCACCTATACCATATCACTTACCTCGTCATACCTTCCTGTTAAATACAATAATAATTTGTTTAGCTCGTATAGGCTAGGTGCAATTATAGAAATTTACCCACAAACTATAAATCCATGGGAAAATTAGTGACCTTCATATAAACAAATTGGTGACCTTCATATAAACAAATTAGTGACCTTCATGTAAACAAATTGGTGACCTTCATGTAAACAAATTGGTGACCTTCATATAAACAAATTAGTGACCTTCATATAAACAAATTGGTGACCTTCATATAAACAAATTGGTGACCTTCATATAAACAACTTAGTGACCTTCATATAAACAAATTAGTGACCTTCATATAAACAAATTAGTGACCTTCATATAAACAAATTAGTGACCTTCATATAAACAAATTCCGTTTTTTTTTTCAGTTTCCGCGTCTGCTGAACCATCCAAAAAACACGCGAAAAGGCGTGTTTTGAAGGGGGGAGGTGGGGGAGGGGTAATATAACTGTAGATTTACCATATATATATATATATATATATATATATTGTTTATGTGTATGAAGGAGACAAAAGGCAGGCTGCCTATAACGAGTGCCCCCCCCCCCCCCCAAAAGCTAAGATAGTGACAGAGATAAATTCATGGGACGTTGGGGTCAAAATGCCTGGATACACGAAGCTTAAATCAGTCTAAGTCATAGGATGAAGGAAATTTTGATTGAGGGAGAAAGTTACAGAGTTCACTTGTTGAGTAGAAGAAACAATGAGAAAATTGGCTAATTCTTGGGTTGGAGAGCTGGACAGAATAAGGGTGGGACTGTGTTGAAAGGCGGATACGTCGCACTCGCCGCTGAGAGAGCTCTAAAGAACACTGGTTGTTGTAATACCGATAGAAGAGTGGAAGAGATGCAACATTGCGGCGTGTAGAAAGAGATTGTAGGGAAATAGTAAGAGGAAGGGAGTTGATGAGACGAATTACTTTGGATTGTATAATATAATTGTGTACCATTATTCGTTGATATACGTGGTGTTAAGGGGAGGTTTCTAGTTTGTTTCCTACTCCTCCAGCAATCTTAAAATTTCACCCCCTTGACCCCCTTTCAAGATAAATTTGTACATTTTTCGGTAGAAAAATGTCCCGGCCGAAGGCCGATTACTCTTAAATTACAGGCTCGCTATCGCTCGGCAGGATAAAATCGACACCTAAATGGCACGAAAGGTCTTAAAATTGACAGAATGGGGCGGAAATTCTTAAAAATCACCAAACTAATGGGGCAAACGTCTTAAAATCTCAAAAGCAATGGGGCTAGACATGAGGGAGAAAGGGGTCAAGAAAAACGTCCCTCAAGTGAATACCTCCCCTTAATAATAATGTACGTACGGTTGGCCAAATAAATCGTGTCTCCGCTGTCATTACGTTGCGCTCGTTGTGTGCTGTATTAATGTCTGTCAGATGTTGAATAGGGCGTGTAAAGATAGGTACATGTTTGTTTATCTCACTCGAAACTATGTATTAATGCTTAGATAGCGCTAATACCACTTCTTGATCGAAATCTACTTGGTGCCGCGACATTACTTATTTGGCCGATTGTACGGTGGCGCTAATAAGTCATGTCCCAGCTGTCATTACGTTTGGCTCGCTCTGGGCTGTATCAATGTCTGTCAGATGTTGAATAGGGTGGGTAAGTGTAGGAAAATGTTTGTATATTTCATTCGATATGAAGAAAGTAAGTTTAGATATTGCTGATACCAATTATTGATCAAAACATACTTGGTGCCGCGACATCACTTATTTGGCCGACTGCACAACCAACAAATAGCAAAAGGATTTCATTAGATTTTTCCATGTAATACTCTAGAATGTTCATCCTTCTTTCTCCAGGGTTTCGGTCGCAATTTATCGTTCATACTTCTTGCGGTAAAGATTTATGTCTCTCCCAGCTCATTTACTTTCATATATTCCAGTACCAATTTACCTCTCCCAACAGATGGACTCGCTCGATTCTTCTTGCCACCTTAAGGGGAGATTTCCACTTGAGGGACTTTTTTCGTAACCCCTTTCTCCCTCATGTCTAGCCCCATTGCTTTTGAGATTTTAAGACGTTTGCCCCATTAGTTTGGTGATTTTCAAGAATTTCCGCCCCATTCTGTCAATTTTAAGACCTTTCGTGCCATTTAGGTGTCGATTTTATCCTGGCGAGCGATAGCGAGCCTGTAATTTAAGAGTAATCGGCCTTCGGCCGGGACATTTTGCTACCGAAAAATGTACAAATTTATCTTGAAAGGGGGTCAAGGGGGTGAAATTTTAAGATTGCTGGAGGAGTAGGAAACAAACTAGAAACCTCCCCTTAATTGAGGTAACCGAAATATTTGAATTGTGTGCTTTTATTTATATATTTTATTTTCCTAGTGTTATTTCCACATAGCAATTTGTATTAGTATTTTATTTTATTTTTTTTATTTTTTTGTTTTTGCCTTTATATTGTCATGTCCTCGTTTTGGTAAATATATTTTGCAGTAAACATATGGGTGAAATAACCTCGGACACTCGCACAGAAATCAAGCGCCCCTAATATACTCTAGTGCCATATACAAACACAGAAGTGAACAAATATTTAAACTGTAGTGGCCAAAGTGAAAAAGTTATAACATTGCAAACATAAGTATTGTATAAGTAACTTTGAAGATCTAAGACTTGTGTTATACCTCCACGTGTGCAGTAATGATGTGGGTGATTACCTCGGACACTCAGACAGAAATCAAGCACACTGATATCTCACTCTCGTGCAATATACAAACAGTAGCGCACAAATATTAAACTGAAAAAGTGATAACATTGAAAACATAAGTATTGTATAAGTAACTTCGAAAGATCTAAGACTTGTGTTATACCTCCACGTGTGCAGTAATGATGTGGGTGAGATACCTCGGACACTCAGACAGAAATCAAGCACACCGATAACTCACTCTAGTGCGATATACAAACACAGTAGCGCACAAATATTAAACTGAAGAAGCGATAACATTGAAAACATAAGTATTATATAAGTAACTTGTAACTCTAAGTGGTGATTGACCTCCATGTGTGCAGTAATAATGTGGGTGAGATACCTCGGACACTCAGACAGAAATCAAGCACACTGATAACTCACTCTAGTGCGATATGCAAACACAGTACCGGTAGTGCACAAATCTGTGAACTGTAATAACCAAAGTGAAAGGTAATAACATTGAAACATAAGTATTAAGTAACTTTGTAAATTTAAGTGTTGATTCACCTCCAAGTGTGCAGTAATGATGTTGGTGAGCCACCTTGTGATGTGGGTCGCTTGTTGTGTCACCAGTCTCGTCGTGGCAGGTAAGAGCTTATACATTATACTACATTAAGAGTTAAACCAAATTGAATCCTTAAGGGAGCCCACCTCGCTTTTTTTTCTCTCTCGCCCTCTCTCTTTGGCTTGTATCCATTCGGCCCCATTCAGCCTACTGTTTTAAGACATTTACTCTCATCCAGGTGTTAATATTTTCCTGGCGAGCGGTAGCGAGCCAGCATGTATGTATTTTTGTTTTGACAGCAAGCTAAATTTGTAAACATTTTTATAGAAAAATTTCTCCGGCGAAGCCGGATTTCTCCATACAATGCTGGCTCGCCATCGATCGCCAGGAAGAAATCGACACCTGGATGGGGATAATCGTCTTAAAACAGTTGGCTGAATGGGGCCGAATGGATACAAGCCAGAGAAAGAGAGAAATGGAGAGAAAGAAAAAAAAGCAGCTGACCCCCCTTGAGGATCATGACGCGCTTTGACAGTTTATTTTGGATAATTTACTCCCCCACCCCACTCCACCCCCACTCCTCCACCCCCACTCCACCCCCACTCCACCCCCACTCCACCCCCACTCCACCCCACTCCACCCCCACCCCCACTCCACCCCCACTCCTCCACCCCCACTCCACCCCCACTCCTCCACCCCCACTCCACCCCCACTCCACCCCCACTCCACCCCCACTCCACCCCCACTCCACCCCCACTCCACCCCCACTCCACCCCCACTCCTCCACCCCCACTCCTCCACCCCCACTCCTCCACCCCCACTCCACCCCCACTCTACCCCCACTCTATCCCCACTCTACCCCCACTCTATCCCCACTCCACCCCACTCCACCCCCACTCCACCCCCACTCCACCCCCACTCCACCCCCACTCCACCCCCACTCCACCCCCACTCCACCCCCACTCCATCCCCACTCCACCCCCACTCCACCCCCACTCCACCCCAATGTCGATAATATTTTCTATTCCAACTTGTCCAATTTTATATGTCCCTTTGTCACGATGTACCCTACCCTCTCTCACACTCTCCAGACTCTCTTTCTCTCCCTTCACTCTCTCTCTCTCCCCCCCCACCTCTCTCTCTCTCTCTCAATGAACCCTCTTAGTAGAATAGGTCCTTCATAAACTGCATACAATCAACTAATGTCACCCAGAATCAAAGGTTAAAAGGCGTCATGGTGCAGAAAGAGGATAACAGTCATTGCCCTCTCGTTAATTGCAATAGTATTCCATATACAGTATATCACATGAAGAAACGTATATATAAAAGGCAGATATGGTGTTTCCTTATATGAACGCTCAGAGCATTGCGTGACATTTATGAACGCTCAGAGCATTGCATGACATATATGAACGCTCAGAGCATTGCATGACATTTATGAACGCTCAGAGCATTGTATGACATTTATGAACGCTCAGAGCATTGCATGACTTTTATGAACGCTCAGAGCATTGCGTGACATTTATGAACGCTCAGAGCATTGTATGACATTTATGAACGCTCAGAGCATTGCATGACATTTATGAACGCTCAGAGCATTGCATGACATTTATGAACGCTCAGAGCATTGCATGACATTTTATATATGAAAATAACACAACTAATATATCGTAAAAACATTTGCATTCATGACACAAATACCATAGATATTATTTACTGTACTATAGGTCCTTTCCAACATCTAAATTATACAGCTTCTTGCTCTGTACAAGGGCACAGTGCGTCCTTGTATTGAGTGTTGTTCACATGTGTGGGGAGGATCCTCTCACACCACACTCTTAGGCAAAGTAGAAAGGAAATCTTTCGTATCATTAACTCCCATCCACTCAACTCTCTGCAACCTCTCTCTCTTCGCCGCAATGTTGCATCTCTCTCATTATGCTATCGCTACTACAATAATTAATGTTACTCAGAGCTCTCTCAGTGTATACCACCTCCTCTATGTAGAGCACGTAGCACCCGTCTTGCAACACAATCCCAACTCTCCAACCCAAGAGTGAAACATTATTCTCAGACTTTCTTCTATTCAACTGCTGAGCTCTGGAACTCTCTCCCAGAATCAATCTTTCCTTCTTCCTATGACTTAAATTGCTTCAAACTCTGTGTGTCCAGGCAATTTGGCTCGAACGTCCCTTGATTTTGGCCCTGTCACTCTTTCGACTCTTGGGGAGGCACTCGCAACAGGCAGTTCTGCCTTTTGTCTCCCTCACTCACACAAAAAAAAAAAATATATGTCTATAATTTATAATGACAGAAAAATGGGATGGAAGGTCTTAAAATCGCCATACTAATAGGGCAAACGTCTTAGAATACAACACTAATGGGGCTAAGCATGACGGAGAAGTGTTAGATGTTATTAAATGTGTATGTAGTCTATAATTTGTTGATTCAGAGAGACAATTTAATAACAATTAACCCTTTCACGCATTTATGACGCAGAGGTTGCCAGATTAGCAATAAGAAATAGAGTTCTCTCGCTCTTATAATTACCTCTCCAAAATTAGTTTTCTGCCCACAGCTAACTCAAAGACAACTGCAGAGGTTGAAAGTAACTAAACTAAGGTTTCTAAATACCCCTGATGGTAACAAAGGCTTTAAAGTATCCCCAATAGGCTCAAAATCGCGTCATAAGCGTGAAAGGGTTAATAATGAATACAACTATACATTTTGGCAGCAAATTCTCTTAACCTCTTCTGTACCGGCGACGTCTATTTAATTTTATGCTAGCAATCTTTAGAAGATTTTGTGCAGTTTAAGAAGGATCTGTGGTAGTAGAATGGGTTACGTCAGATAGTTCGAAGCCTGTTATTTGTTGGTGGAGGCCGTGTTTAAGCTGAATACAATCGTTTACTAGTTGCCAGAATTAAGTAACACCCCGTTCTTTAACATTAATATCCAACTCAATAAATGCTGGTGTTCCCCAGGGATCAGTTTTGGCCCCAACTCTGTTCCTCATTCATATCAATGATCTCATATCTACCACTCATAATCCAATACATTCCTACGCAGATGACTCAACACTCCACAGTTCCTTCACATTTACCAATTCTTTCACCCAATCCGATCTTATAAATTCAAAAATAAACACTGCAATTTCTCTGAACCAGGACCTTTCTAGAATTAATGAATGGGGACAAGAGAATCTAGTTTCCTTTAATGCACAGAAAACCAAGTACATTCAATTTTCTAACCGACAGAATCTCACTGACTCCCATATATTTTTTAATTATGTAAATATTCCCACTTCCCCTAGTATTGACATTCTCGGTGTAACATTAACTACTAACTTGAGCTGGACACATTATGTTAGAAGCATTGCTAAGAATGCCTCTAAAAACTGGGACTCCTGTACAGAGTTCGAGAATTCTTCACTGACGAGCAGTTGGCCGTAATATATAAAAGTCATGTGCGCTCTCAGATGGATTACTGTTCACCTCTGTGGGGTGGAAGTGGAGTGGTTGCATTGAGGCAGTTGGACAAAATTCAAAATAAAGCTATTAGATTAATCAATAACCCTGCAATCACACAGGACCTTCCTACATTAGCCATACGAAGAAACGTTGCATCCCTTGCATTATTCTACAGATATTTTCACAGCAATTGTTCCGAGGAACTTGCTTCAATTGTGCCGCCTCTCCACATCTTTCCCCGTAGAACTAGGGCAGCTGAGAGCGCCCATGAATTTACACTTTCTCCTCCACAATGCAGAACTTCTGCTTATCAGAATTCATTTATCCCCAGAGCTACTACTCTTTGGAATTCACTTCCCTCGAATTGCTTTCCACAAACTTACAATCTACAAATGTTTAAATCCAGTTGTTACAAACATTTTATGAATGGAGGATGCCTTTAGGCACATGGACCTTTTTGTTTTATCTGTGTTTTTCCTTCCTCCGTTCATTGTCTCTTAAAAAAAAAAAAAAAAAAAAAAATACAAACCCCATTGTACTTGAATACACTAATGAAAGCATATGGCTCTCCCGAGATTCGAACTCGGGACACCACGCCCAGCACATAAGCACCTAAACCATTACACCACCAATTATCAATAGATAATGAGGTTGAGAACAATAGTCAGTGCTTCGGTTTTTATCATTAAGGGGAGATGGGGCGTTTTTCTGGGCCCTCCTTCACCCTCATGTTATGCCGTCATGTTTATGTGACGTTCGGTTCATTAGTTTGGTGATTTTAAGACCATTCACCCCATTTCTTTGTCAATAATATTACTTTTCGTGTCATTAAGGTGTCAATTTATTCCTGGCGTGCGATAGCGAGCCTGTAATTTAATAGGAAACAGCCTTCGGCCAGGAAATTTTTCTATCGAAAAATGTACAAATTAATCTTGAAGGAGGGTCTTGGGGGTGTTTTATTTAAGCATGATGGAGGTATAGGGAGGAAACTAATATATATATATGTATATATATATATATATATATATATATATATATATATATATATATATATATACGGTATATATACAGTATATATAAATGAGGAAATAAATACGTCCATGAATATATATATATATATATATATATATACGGTATATATACAGTATATATAAATGAGGAAATAAATACGTCCATGAATATATAATGAGGTTGGGAACAATAGCGGAAAGCATATTGTGGTGATTACAATAGTCTGTGCTTCAGTTTTTATCATTAATGAACAGTGTGTGTGGAGACAAAAGGAAGGATGCCTGTAACGAGTGTCTCCCCCAAAGCCAAAAGAGTGACAGCACCAAATTCAAGGGACTTTGGAGTTAAAATGCCTGGACACACAAAGTTCATTAAAGTAGTCTTTAGTTATAGGATGAAGGAAAGATTGATTCAGGAAGAGAGTTCCAGAGTTCACTTTTCCACTCTGATGGCACAATTATCACTTCTTCCTCTGACAAAGCTGAACTCTTCGCTCAAACTTTTGCTAGAACTCCACCTTGAATGATTCCGGTGCTATTCCTCCCTCTCCACCTCTCTTACTTATACTTATGCCTAATATCCTAATATCTTCTAAAGATGTACTTTCTACCCTCTCTGGGCTTAATACTAAGAAGGCGTACGGTCTGGACAGTGTTTCTCCTGTTGTACTAAAAAACTGAGCTTCCGTGCTGACCCCCTGCCTAGGCAAACTCTTACGTCTCTGTCTCTCCTCTAACGTCTCCCCTTCTTGCTGGAAGTTTGCTTTCATTCAACCTGTCCCAAAGAAGGGTGACCGCTCTCAACCCTCCAACTATCGTCCAATCGCTCTCATCTCTTATATCTCTAAAGTTTTTGATACTATTTAAAACATTCTAAAGCATTTATTTTCTCATAATCTGCTCTCAGATCGCCAGTATGGCTTCCTTAAGGGTCGCTCTACTGGTGATCTTCTTTCATATCTTACTAACTCTTGGTCATCCTCCTTTCGGGACTTCAGTGAGACCTTTTCTATTGCACTAGACATATCGAAGGCCTTCGATATAGTCTGGCTCAAATCTTTAATTTCTAAACTACCCTCCTTCGGTTTCTATCCCTCCATCTGTGCCTTTGTCTCTAATTTCCTTTCCGGCCGTTCCATAGCTGATGTTGTGGATGGCCATCGCTCACTTCCTCATCCTATCAACTCCGGTGTTCCTCAGGGCTCTGTCCTATCTCCCATTCTCTTTCAAATTTTCATAAATGATCTGCTCAACTGTACCTCCAGTCCCATCCATGAATACGCAGACGACTCTACCTTACACAACTCAATTAGTTTTCCTGAACGCCCCAGCCAGCAATCCCTCAAAGACAAACGTAATGAAGCCATACAACACTTATCTTCTGATCTAACTACTATTTCCAATTGGGGCAGAGAAAACCTTGTTGCCTTTAATGCTTCCAAAATCCAATTTCTCCATCTTACTACCCGTCGGGAACTCCCAGCGGACTATCCCTTATACTACCAGCGGACTATCCCTTATACTACCAGCGAACTATCCCTTATACTACAACAATACACAAATCAAGCCTTCATCTTCTCTTAATATTATCGGTGTCTCTGTCTCTTCTTCTCTTCCTAAGCTTAACAAAATCCTCTAAATATAGCTAAAATTAAATAGAAATGACGTCCACGGCACAGAATGGGATATATATATATATATATATATATATATATATATATATATATATATATATAAAGTTAGTTATTTATAATTATTATTTATTATATATTAATACCGGTATTTATTGTAGTTATTGTTTTATTAAATTGTTTCATAGATTCTATACCGTACCTCCACTATGCCAGGAAAACTAGTGAAGTATGTGATAAACCAATATTTATCCCGCCCTCGAGTTTTAGGAAGAGTCGAGGGTCAAAGTCCGCCAACTTTCAGGAGTACAAAGGAGTACAAAGGAAATCAAGCAACAACAAGTCTGGTGACCCTTCTAGGCTGCTTGTCCTCCAAAACACTGAGGATCAATTGTTCAAACAGTGGTTTAGAGTGGGTAAGGGAACATTGGAAAGGGAACTACTGCCCTGGAATTGAGGAGGGTACACTTGGATGCCATAGTCTCTACCCCACTCATAAATATTAGAACATAAGAACATAAGAAAATGGGAGTCTGTAGAAAGCCGATTGGCCCACACAAGACAGATCCCTCTCACACCCAACCCCAATTACAAAGCCTAATTATAGGCCCAGCTCACTAATACCATGAGGACCGACCTCACCAAAACGGTCAGAGGTCAGAAAACGGGGTCTGCAGAGCGCCGATTTGCCCACACCCGGCAGACCTCCCTCACACCCAACCCATCTCGTCCATATGCCTATCTAATTTTATCTTAAAGCTCCCTATCGTTCTTGATCCCACTATAGCACTTGGTAGCCTATTCCACCTATCTACAACTCTGTTACCAAACCAATATTTGCCTATATCTTTTCTGAAACGAAATGTATCTAATTTGAAACCATTTGTTCGAGTTCTTTCGCTATCACTGAACTTTAGTACATCTTTCATGTCCCCTTTATTAATCCCACTAACCCACTTGAACACCTCTATCATATCCCCTCCAACGCTGCGTCTCTCTAACGAATGTAAGCCTAATTTCTTCAACCTTTCTTTATACGGAAGATTTCTAATATTATGGACTTCACCTATTTCTGAGTATGGAAGCGAATTTATGAATACAAATATCTATACATCAACAATAAAACTATGCACACTAACTATTTAAAATCAAGTTATATATATAACAACAAACAATGTAGATAGTTATATTTGCATAATAGAATGAGAGAGGAGGTAGGGTTAAGGGGGTGACCTGCTTTTTGTTATTTCTGTCCTTATCTCTCTTTCTCTGGCTTGTATCCATTCGGCCCCATTCAGCCAACTATTTTAAGACGTTTATCCCCATCTAGGTGTCGATTTCTTCCTGGCGAGCGATAGCGAGCCAGCATTACATGAAGAAATTCGGCTTCGCCGGAGACATTTTTCTATCGAAAAATGTACAAATTTAGCTTGCTGTCAAACAAAAATTATAAATATGCTGGCTTGCTACCGCTCACCAGTAAAAAAATTGACACCTGGATGAGGATAAACGTCTTAAAACAGTAGGCTGAATGGGGCCAAATGGATACAAGCCAGAGAAAGAGAGAAAAGGACAGAAATAACAAAAAGCAGGTCACCCCCCTTAAGGGGACAGTGGCTGCTTTTTGGGTATATATTTGTTCATGCCCGAGTTCCTCTTTAACCCTCTCCGACATATGACGCAATTTTGAGCCTATTGGGGATACTTTAAAGCCTTTGTTACCATCAGGGGTATTTAGAAACCTTTAGTTTAGTTACTTCAACTCTGCAGTTGTCTTTGAGTTAGCGGTGTTGAGCCTATTGGGGATACTTTAAAGCCTTTGTTACCATCAGGGGTATTTAGAAACCTTTAGTTTAGTTACTTCAACCTCTGCAGTTGTCTTTGAGTTAGCGGTGTTGAGCCTATTGGGGATACTTTAAAGCCTTTGTTACCATCAGGGGTATTTAGAAACCTTTAGTTAGTTACTTCCTTCAACCTCTGCAGTTGTCTTTGAGGTAGCTGTGTTGAGCCTATTGGGGATACTTTAAAGCCTTTGTTACCATCAGGGGTATTTAGAAACCTTTAGTTTAGTTACTTCAACCTCTGCAGTTGTCTTTGAGTTAGCGGTGTTGAGCCTATTGGGGATACTTTAAAGCCTTTGTTACCATCAGGGGTATTTAGAAACCTTTAGTTTAGTTACTTCAACCTCTGCAGTTGTCTTTGAGGTAGCTGTGTTGAGCCTATTGGGGATACTTTAAAGCCTTTGTTACCATCAGGGGTATTTAGAAACCTTTAGTGTAGTTACTTCAACCTCTGCAGTTGTCTTTGAGGTAGCTGTGTTGAGCCTATTGGGGATACTTTAAAGCCTTTGTTACCATCAGGGGTATCTATAAACCCTTAGTTTAGTTACTTCAACCTCTGCAGTTGTCTTTAAGTTAGCTGTGTTGAGCCTATTGGGGATACTTTAAAGCCTTTGTTACCATCAGGGGTATCTATAAACCCTTAGTTTAGTTACTTCAACCTCTGCAGTTGTCTTTGAGTTAGCTGTGTTGAGCCTATTGGGGATACTTTAAAGCCTTTGTTACCATCAGGGGTATTGAGAAACCTTTAGTTTAGTTACTTCAACCTCTGCAGTTGTCTTTGAGTTAGCTGTGTTGAGCCTATTGGGGATACTTTAAAGCCTTTGTTACCATCAGGGGTATTGAGAAACCTTTAGTTTAGTTACTTCAACCTCTGCAGTGTCTTTGAGTTAGCTGTGTTGAGCCTATTGGGGATACTTTAAAGCCTTTGTTACCATCAGGGGTATTGAGAAACCTTTAGTTTAGTTACTTCAACCTCTGCAGTTGTCTTTGAGTTAGCTGTGTTGAGCCTATTGGGGATACTTTAAAGCCTTTGTTACCATCAGGGGTATTGAGAAACCTTTAGTTTAGTTACTTCAACCTCTGCAGTTGTCTTTGAGTTAGCGGTGTTGAGCCTATTGGGGATACTTTAAAGCCTTTGTTACCATCAGGGGTATTGAGAAACCTTTAGTTTAGTTACTTCAACCTCTGCAGTTGTCTTTGAGTTAGCGGTGTTGAGCCTATTGGGGATACTTTAAAGCCTTTGTTACCATCAGGGGTATTGAGAAACCTTTAGTTTAGTTACTTCAACCTCTGCAGTTGTCTTTGAGTTAGCGGTGTTGAGCCTATTGGGGATACTTTTAAAACCTTTGTTACCATCAGGGGTATTGAGAAACCTTTAGTTTAGTTACTTCAACCTCTGCAGTTGTCTTTGAGTTAGCGGTGTTGAGCCTATTGGGGATACTTTAAAGCCTTTGTTACCATCAGGGGTATTGAAAAACCTTTAGTTTAGTTACTTCAACCTCTGCAGTTGTCTTTGAGTTAGCTGTGTTGAGCCTATTGGGGATACTTTAAAGCCTTTGTTACCATCAGGGGTATTGAGAAACCTTTAGTTTAGTTACTTCAACCTCTGCAGTTGTCTTTGAGTTAGCTGTGGGCAGAAAACTAATTTTGGAGAGGTAATTATAAGAGAACTCTATTTCTTATTGCTAATCTGGCAACCTCTGCGTCATATGTGCGTGAAAGGGTTAAGTTACAGGGTCGCTATCACTCGCCAGGAAATTATCAACACCTAAATGGCATGAAAGGTCTTAACAAGGATAACGAAATGGGGCAAAAGGTGTTAACATCGCCAAACTAATGGACCGAGCGTTATAAAATCTAAAAAACTAATGGGGCTGAACATGAGGGAGAAGGAGGTCCAGAAAAAACGACTACTTCCCCCTTAAGGGCAGATCCTTCACTTTTTGGTCGAGTTTTTCATTTATTTAGTTTTCTAGTTTCCTCGCTAGACCTCCATCAAGCTTAAAAAGACGCCCCCTAGACCTCCTTTTAAGACAAATTTGTACATTTTTCGGTAGAAATATTTCCCGGCCGAAGGCCGATTCCTCTTAAATTACAGGCTCGCTTGCGCTCGCCAGGAAAAAATCGATACTTAAATGGGAGGATAGGTCTTAAAATTGACAGAAATGGGACGAAAGTTCATAAAATCACCAAAATAATGGGGCTAAACATGAGGGAGAAGGTGGTCCAGAAAAAGCGACTACCTCTCCCTTAAGTAGATATTTGGTCTTTGTTGTAAACATAATGCAAAGTTTTATTTTGCCATAATTCGTTTGCAAAATATGTTGATTCACATTTTTGTATTAATACATTACGTTGAAAGGTTTATCAGATTGTCGTAAGCGGAATGGGGCTGCGTGATATTAATTATTAGATATAATTAACTTAATCTCTCTCTCTCTCTCTCTCTCTCTCTCTCTGTCTTTTACACATACACTCACTCTCACACACACACACTCTCTCTCTCTCTCTCTCTCTCTCCTGCATCTACCTCTCTTTGGGCTACACTCTCTCACCACTCTCTCTCTCTTGGAAGTAAACCTGAGGTGAGGATAACGTTAATAGTGATTAAGGGATGATTAGGGAAAGTAAGTGAGGGGAGAGAGAGAGAGTAAGAGTGGAGTGAGGATAAGAGGGGGAGTGATTGTGCGGAGTGATGTGGAGGTGAGGCGAGAGAGAGAGAGAGAGAGAGAGAGAGAAAGAAAGATAGTAAGAGTGAGAGAGAAAGAAAGTAAGAGTGAGAGAGAGAAAGTAAAGGGAAAGTAGCGTGAGAGAAATCCCGGAGGAGAAAGAGAGAATGTTTGTGAGTGGAAGGTAAGAAAAGAGGTTGGAGGAAGAGGAGAGAGAGAGAGAGAACCACAATTACACACAGTAACTCCTAAATATATATCCTCTAAGCCTTTAGTTATATATCGAACCTGGTACAAATATTTTTAATATTAAGTAATTCGGAGTAAATAAATGTTCCATACTTATTGGCTTTGGGGGCATTTTATTGCAGCTTTGGTCCATTACGGGAACGTTATCTTAGTTATATTTAGTTGTGTATTATTACTGGCATATATATATATATATATATATATATATATATATATATATATATATACCGTACTCTAAGTTGTCTGAAATTTCTAGAATATTACTCTAAATTGTCTGAAATTTCTAAAATATTACCGGTACTCTAAGTTGTCTGACATCTCTATAGTATCACTCTAAAATGTCTGAAATCTCTAGAATACCGATCTAAAGTGTCTGAAATCGCCAAAATATTACTCTAAAATGCCTGAAATCCCTAGAATATCGCTCTAAAATATCGCTCGCAAGATATTTGAAATCTAGAATATCACTGAAATGTCTGAAATATCTAGAATGTCGCTCTAAAATTCTTAAATCTAAAAAAATATTGCTGTAAAATTTCTAAGATTTCTAAAATACCTCTAGATCTAGCGATAAAGTAGCTAAAATTAAGCAAATACCTCTCAATCTAGCGGTAAAGTAGCTAAAATGGCAACACTGCATGATGGGAACTGCTCGAAAACAAAACAAAAGTTGGTATAAAAGTTAGAATAAATACCTGGTCCCGTGGTTGGCCTATATAAACAACAGGGGGGGGGGGGATGTCAGCTTGGGTGTGTGGCCGTTTAGGAGTGTGGTCGTTTTCGGAGTGTGGCCGTTTAGGAGTGGGGCCGTTTCGGTGTGTGGCCGTTTCGGTGTGTGGCCGTTTTGGAGTGCGGCCGTTTTGGAATGTGCCCTTTCGGTGTGTGGTTGTTTCGGAGTGTGGCCTTTTAGGAGTGTGGCCGTTTCGGAGTGTGGCCTTTTAGGAGTGTGGCCGTTTCGGAGTGTGACCGTTTTGAAGTGTGGCCGTTTCGGAGTGTGGCCGTTTTGAGCTCCCTTTCCGATGTGCATAATTAAATAGGGTTACAAACTAAGTAGTAACAGATTGGGAATTTGCTTGGATTTGGACGCTATTTTGGTGCCATAATTATTTAACAACAGGCTGATATTTTGTTATATATATATATATATATATATATATATATATATATATATATATATATATAGTATATCACTTCTTATTTCATTTTAGTTGTCAATATTCTCTTCAGGAAATACAGAGGAACAATGACGCTTGTTGTATATTGTCAAACGACCTTTAATTGCTTCCACTCCCTTGTTCTGACTTTGTATTCTCTCTCTCTCTCTCTCTCTCTCTCTCTCTCTCTCTCTCTTTGTTTGATTTTACTTTGCAAGAGTCGTTTAATCAAGTACACACTATAAATAAGGGCCAACTGTTTCTTGTTTATATAGCCTTTGATTGAGTTGTTATTGATTCTCTCTCTCTCTCTCTCTCTCTCTCTCTCTCTCTCTCTCTCTCTCTCTCTCTCTCTCTCTCTCTCTCTCTCTTACACCGCCTGACACAGGAGCTCACCCAGTTAACTCCAAGAACAACAACCAATTATGTCAGAGGGGGGTTGTTATTTGATGGCTGGGCATTGTGTCAGAGGGGGGTTGTTATTTGATGGCGAGGAATTCTATCAGGGGGGGGTTGTTATTTGATGGCTGGGAATTGTGTTGTGGTTTTCTTTCCATGAGTCAATTTATTTTTTATTTTTTATTTGTTTTTACTTCGTATTCCCAGATGAGAAGTTAAGGGGAGGTATGTATTTTTTATAGACTCCCTTCTCCCCCATGTTTAGCTCCATTAGTTTTGAGATTTTAAGACCTTTTGCTTAATTTTTTGTCTCATATATATATATATATATATCTTAATAAATAAAGGTCAATGTTTGTCTGTTTGTCAGTTACCCGACCTTACCCGACCTTTGTTACTAAACTCCTCCCACAGTTTTGGTGCCAGGTGAGAGTGTGGGGCACCGTTGGAAATCCCAGGCTTTGGAGATGGTTTTAGGCGAGTTTAGTGGAAATCAGAGACACTTTTGTTTAATAACATTTTCGGCAGAACTTATGTAGTATACGGGAGCGAAAAAAAAATCGAAAAAAATGGCCGTTTGGGGCAGAAGGAGGCCTCCGATCGAAAAGGTGTATGGAACGAAAGTTGTTCGCAGCCCCCCAAAATGGGGGTACAGATGAGGTCAGATCCAAAATCGGAGGTCATTTAGCGGCCGAAATCGAGGTCGCCGTTTAATGAGGCACAGGGAGGTCGAGGCCGGTGATTATGGTAGTAGTAGTATTGTGATGATTGTGGTAGTAGTGATTGATGATGGTGATTATGGTAGTAGAATTTAAACCCGGGCAACGCCGGGTACCCCTCCTAGCACAGTATATTGCAGAGTATCAGTTAATCAAACAACTTAAATGCGACATACAGATTATAGGAGGCATCGTTTTTTTCTCAGAGGTTTTGGCCTTATATTGTATGGTGATCTTGTCCAGTACTGGCCATTGTGTCGGCATTATACAACAATAATTTCCTATTGTTCGAACTTCATCCTGAGTTGTTTGCACTTTCACCTTTGATCAGTGTCTTGCTACATGCAAAGTAATTATTTAATGAATGTTAACATCAAATGAAGGTACATTATTTATTCAACCATCTAGTGAATATTATGAGAATTATTTCACACCATCATATTGAAGTTCTAGAATTAATTGAATCTCTTGTGGATGTATAATTGCACCATTCTTTGTCCACTTCCGTAACCTAAAATCCAAGACTATTATGTTCCTTCCACCAACCGACTTCACCTCTAAACTCAATTAAGTAAATCAACAAATACATGTGGCAGTCCAGGGATTCGAACCTAGGATGCTCACACCGAAATGCAGTGCATTTATCTATTGCGCCACGAAGACAGTTTAAACTATTTTAGGAACAAAAGCAGCCTCGCCAACAAATTGATAGTAATAGTAAAGTCATGCAAATATAGGCTGCATTTGGGATATAACGAGGACCTTTATAACCACACATAAAGGACGATAGGGGAAAGTTGGGGGGGGGGGTTTTCTGGCCCCCTTCTCCCTCATGTTTAACCCCATTAGTGTTCAGATTATTTAGACGTTCGGCCCATTAGTTTGATGATTTTGAGACCTTTCGCCCCATTTTCTTCCCATTATTCAATCTGTTCGTGCCATTTAGGTGTCGATTTTTTTCCTGGCGAGCGATAGCGAGCCTGTAATTTATAAGGTAGCGGCCTTTGGCCGGGACATTTTTCTATCGAAAAATGTACAAATTTATCTTGAAGGAGGGTATTGGGGGTGTTTTTTGTTGTTGTTGTTTTTTTTTGTTTTTTTGTTTTTTTTTTAAAGCTTGATGGAGGTCTAGGGAGAAAACTAAAAGCTAAAAATCAGAATATACATAAATGAGGAAACAAATACGTCCCCCCCCCCCCCACCCCTTCAGGGGAGATTTCCACTTGAGGGAGTTTTTTCTTTACCCCTTTCTCATGTTTAGCCCCGTTGCTATTGAGATTTTAAGATGTTCGACCCATTAGTTTGGCGATTTTAAGAACTTTCACCCCATTTATGTCACTTTTAAGACCTTTCGTGCCATTTAGGTGTCGATTTTTCCTGGCGAGCGATAGCGAGCCTGTAATTTAAGAAGAACCGGCCTTCGGCCGGGAAATTTTTCTACCGAAAAATGTACAAATTTATCTTGAAAGGGGGTCAAGGGGGTATAATTTCAAGCTTGATGGAAATCTAGGAAACACACTAAAAACCTCCCCTTAAGGTTATAACGAGAGCCATGACAACCTCACATAAAGGACGATAGGGAAGCTGGAAGTAGTAAAGTTAGGACCAAAGTGTTACCTAAAGGAACGCCCACACTTATAGAAAACCAAGCAGTACAGTCGCGCTAATAAGTCATGTCTCGGCACCACCAATTATGTTTTGATCAATAATTGGTATCAGCAATATCTAAAGCCGGTATCACACGAGAGCTTTTTTAGTCAACATTCAATAACCAACCTTTTTTCTGGCAACATATCCAGAATATTGTGAACTGGTATCGGAAGCAAGACTGATGATAGATAAATTTAGGCAACTGCAATAGATAAAATGTTTACCTCATAAGCTGCCAGACCAGTGTTGAGCAAAAAATGTTGAGTGAAAAAGCGCTCGTGTGATACCGGCTTAAGCTTTATTTCTTGATATCGAGTGAAATATACAAACATGTTCCTACACTTACCCACCCTATTCAACATCTGACAGACAGTAATACAGCACAGAACGGGCCAAACGTAATGACAGCTGGGACATGACTTATTAGCGCGACGTATTTTCGATTTCATTACAGCTGCATTTGTGAAGCTTAACAAGGATATATACAGTAGTACCGGTAGCTAATAGGGTTAATGGAGAGAGTCTGTCGCCTTTTTTCATTGGCAGAATAGAACGGAAAGGACGTCATCGGAACAGAAAGGGTTAATATTTCATCTACTTCAGCTTCCCCCCCCTCTCTCTCTCTCTCTCTCTCTCTCTCTCTCTCTATAACGTTATAGACTGCATCACCGTTGATTCATTTAAACTCCGCCTAGACAAATATCTCGCATCAAACCCGCGACTGACTGCGTTTGTAAATGAATAACTTTATTTTATCCCCCCTCAGTTACTAACCCATCTGTCCCCTACTAACTTCCTAATCCTGCCACGGACATTAGTTCCAGGGCAGTAATTCCCTTTCCAATGTTCCCTTACCCACTCTAAACCACTGTTTGGACACTTGATCCTCAGTGTTTTGGAGGACAAGCAACCTAGAAGGGTCACTAGATCTGTTGTTGCTTGATTTCCTTTGTACTCCTTTGTACTCTCTCTCTCTCTCTCTCTCTCTCTCTCTCTCTCTCTCTCTCTCTCTCTCTCTCTCTCTCTCTCTCTCTCTCTCTCTCTCTCTCTCTCTCCCTTCCTTTATTCCCCTCTCCTCCCCTCTGCATCGCTCAACTTTCTTTTCTTCCCACGTCGTTTTGTTTTCTTTATCATCCACTTCTCTCTCTCTCTCTCTCTCTCTCTCTCTCTCTCTCTCTCTCTCTCTCTCTCTCTCTCTCTCTCTCTCTCTCTCTCTCTCCCTTCCTTTATTCCCCTCTCTCCTCCCCTCTGCATCGCTCAACTTTCTTTTCTTCCCACGTCGTTTTTTTGTTTTATATCATCCACTTCTCTCTCTCTCTCTCTCTCTCTCTCTCTCTCTCTCTCTCTCTCTCTCTCTCTCTCTCTCTCTCTCTCTCTCTCTCACACCTTAAACCAATATACTTGTGTGGCTTCTTTAGTTACTGTTTGTTTGAGGGTAGTAACTCTATCTCTGTGTGTGTGTGTGTGTGTAATATTAGTAATGTTTATGTGTGTGTGAGGGTGGGGGTAGTGTAGTTGTGTGTATGTATGTTTGATTTTGTCTGTGTGTATGTGTGGTGTGTGTGACTGTATGTGTGTGTGTGACTGTATGTGTGTGTGTGTGTGTGTTATAGGCGAACATTGTGCATCTCATCATCTTATAATCTACCAGACATTAGTTACCTATTAATAATTAATTACATATACAATACGATACCCTGTTCCAAATAGGTCATCCAAACTCAAAAAGGGCTGAAGCAAATGGCCTGTAAATTCCCACACATATTCCCTGGTTGACTCTTCCCAAATGGTAGAAATATTAGGTCGATTACTCTAGTCGTTTGTGAGTTATAGAGGTTAATGGTCAAGAGATTTGGCCTATGTATTTTGAACAGGTTATAATAGTTCCGCTAAATATTGATGTCTACAGCTCCAACTTCCTTGTTGCCTGAAACTCGCAAGTGGCATTTTTCGGTAGGAGAATTACCCTTTATCTACCCCAAAAATGCATAAATTTATCTCAAAGGGAGGTCATGTGGGTTTTGTTATAAGTTTGATGGAGGTCTAGGGAGGAAACTGGAAAAACAAATATATATAATATACTGTATATATATATATATATATATATATATATATATAGAGAGAGAGAGAGATAGATAGATTTATTAACAAATATACACAACTCCTGTTAATGTCATCGTTATATTAAACAAAATATATATATATATATATATATATATATATATATACAGTATATATATATATATATATATATATATATATATATATATAAATATAATTATATATAATTATATAATGATAAAATAACTCATTGCAACCATTATCAAAGTAATTATTATTCCTAGCCAGGGGTCATTAAGGGAGGCCAACTCGCTTTTGTTTTATCTTTCTCTCCCTCTCTCTTTGGCTTGTGTCCATTCGGCCCCATTCAGTCTACTGTTTTAAGACGTTTACCCCATCCAGGTGTCAATATTTTCCTGGCGAGCGAGAGCGAGCCAGCATATATATATTTTTGTTTTGACAGCAAGCTAAATTTGTACATATTTCGATAGAAAAATTTCTCCGGCGAAGCCGGATTTCTCCATACAATGCTGGCTCGCTACCGCTCGCCAGGAAAACAATCGACACCTGGATGGGGATAAACGTCTTAAAACAGTTGGCTGAATGGGGCCGAATGGATACAAGCCAGGGAAAGAGAGAAAAGGAGAGAAAGACAAAAAAAAACGGTGACCCCCTCAACATTCCCGTTTTCCTCCTAAAGTACAATACATAAAATGGAACCCACGCTAATTAAAATGACATTTTGAATTTCCGAAGCAATTAATGGGTTAATTTGAAATAAGACTTGTAAATGGCCTTTACAGAATGTGATTTCAGTTGTAATTGTTTTTTTGTTTTTTTTTTTAATGACATGGTAACTGTGTCTCTTTGCATATCTCTATCTATTCATCTCTCTCTCTCTCTCTCTCTCTCTCTCTCTCTCTCTCTCTCTCTCTCTCTCTCTCTCTCTCTCTCCATATATATATATATATACTCTTACAATTAACTTCTGTAACATTTGCGGCCTTAATGCTATCCCCCTCTGTTGAACACTACAGTTTCTATAGTAACTAATTGAACACCATCTCTCCTCTCACAAACCTGATCTTCTGCTCACTAAAACCCAGGTATCTGAGACAACTTCCAGCACCCCTTCTCTGTATCCTCCTACTTTCTCTATCCTAGTTTCAAAGCCAAAGGCGGATGTTGTGCAGACGTGCGCAACAAACTCACTTGCTCTCGTGTTCCCGATTTCGAGACTCCTCTGAATTCTAAACTTTATGGATCAAAATATCCTGTCATTCTCATACTAAATATTTCTGTGCTGTCTATCTTTCCCCTAATTCTACCGAGTTTCCCAAATTCTTTGTTTATCTAAACTCTAAAGTGGAAAACATTCTCTCCATTTCTCCTTTCTCAGAGAGGGGGAAGGATGGAGTTATGCCCCTGACCACCAGCTGGTTTATAATAAATGTATAACGAGGGACCGGCAGGTAGTCATTTGCTGTTTTTTCTGAAAGCACATGGGATGGGTTAGTAATGAAGGAAAAACCACAAAAAAACGCTCATTTAGGGGTCCTGCGGGGCGGCGGAAAGTCGCAATTAACATGGGGAAACGGGTAGGCAAAATACTGGAAAATCACTTCTGCGCGCGCCCACACGCCCGCAGCTGGACTTGGAGGGTTGCCAACCATCGGTATTGTTCCGTGGGATACTAAAGTAGTTCCTATACAAATCTGAACCCTCTAGGTGCCATAGGACAAGAGTAATAAAGGCGGACGCAACCATTGCGTCGCTGGAGTTTAGCGTTACATACATAGGCGACGCGTAACGTGCGTCGCTGGTATGCAAGGGGTTAAGAAGTATATGGGTGAAAGTGGGGCGGGATGGATGGGAGGAGGGGCGTCGACTGACTGGGGACAAGAGGTGCATAGGGGCGATTCATTCGTGGCCACCCCTTCGGGAATGACGGCAATAGATAGATAGATGGATAGAACATTATAATTTATTTTTTTCTAAGGAGGATAGTACAAACAAAAATAAAAACACCGCAGAAGGGAAACAACAGGTCTAAAAAGTTATACAGTATTCCCGGGTACTAAGGGTTAAGGGGAGGTGGGTCGTTTTTCTGGTCACCCTTCTTCCTCATGTCTAGTCCCATTAGTTTTCAGATTTTAAGACGTTCGGTTCATTAGTTCGTCGATTTTTAAAACCTTTCGTCCCATTTCTATATTAGTATCAAACCTTTCGTCCCATTTCTATATCAGTATCAAAAACCTTTCGTCCCATTTCTATATCAGTATCAAAAACCTTTCGTCCCATTTCTATATCAGTATCAAAAACCTTTCGTGCCATTTCGGTGTAGATTTTGTCCTGGCGAGTGATAGCGAGCCTGTAATTTTAAAAGGAACCGGCCTTCGGCCGTGACATTTTTCTGCCGAAAAATTTGCAAATATATTTTGAAAGGGTGTCGTGGGTTCTTTTTTGTTTAAGCTTGATGGAGGTCTAACGCGGAAACTGAAAAATCTCTCTATCTCTCTATCTATATATCTATATATCTATATACTCAGGCCCAATCCCCACTTTACCTATTTCTATATATTTGTTTTATGACTAAATATATATATACACATAGACCAAACAAGAACCATCGGGGCCCCCTTAAGTTAGAAAGAGGCTTAGGAAGGCTCACAACAGCACGGTGGTTATTGGGGGCGGAGAGAGAGAGGGGGGGGGGGGGGGGAGGGAAGGATAGACAGACAGACAGACAAACCTTGATTTCGTAATATATACATTATACATTATACATTACATATCTTTATAAAGTCACATGTAATTGATTTACATATAGTTACACATTTAAGTAGACACACTGGCCTCACAGACCCCGCGATCAAAAATGAGTGGCCAGGAGTCAGTTCAAGAAGAGAATGGAATACATTATCTATTATATATAGTCATGGGTGGCCGACTCAAGACAGAATACATGACGTGAGGGAAAATTGAACACAATATTGAAGATGATTCCATAACATATTATATCTAAAGAAGAAACTTTATAATGATAATTTTATAGGGATATGATACTATAGGGGGGAGGGGGATAGTGGAGGAGGGGGAGGGGGGGTGGAGAGAGGGAGGGAGTAGGTAGGGATATTATAGGGGGGGAGGGGGATAGTGGAGGGGGGGGAGGGGGGGGGGTGGAGAGAGGGAGGGAGTAGGTAGGGATATTATAGGGGGGGGGGGGAGGGGGATAGTGGAGGAGGGGGAGGGGGAGGGGGGGTGGAGAGAGGGAGGGAGTAGGTAGGGATATTATAGGGGGGGGGGAGGGGGGTAGTGGAGGAGGGGGAGGGGGGGGTGGAGAGAGGGAGGGAGTAGGTAGGGATATTATAGGGGGGGGGAGGGGATAGTGGAGGAGGGGGAGAGGGGGGGGGGTGGAGAGAGGGAGGGAGTAGGTAGGGTATTATAGGGGGGAGGGGATAGTGGAGGAGGGGGAGGGGGGGGGGTGGAGAGAGGGAGGGAGTAGGTAGGTATAGGGGGGAGGGGGGGATAGTGGAGGAGGGGGAGGGGGGGGTGGAGAGAGGGAGGGAGTAGGTAGGGATATTATAGGGGGGAGGGGATAGTGGAGGAGGGGGAGGGGGGGGTGGAGAGGAGGGGAGGGAGTAGGTAGGGATATTATAGGGGGGGGGAGGGGATAGTGGAGGAGGGGGGAGGGGGGGGGGTGGAGAGAGGGAGGGAGTAGGTAGGGATATATAGGGGGGGGGGGAGGGGATAGTGGAGGAGGGGGAGGGGGGGGGTGGAGAGGAGGGAGGGAGTAGGTAGGGATATTCTAGGGGGGAGGGGATAGTGGAGGAGGGGGAGGGGGGGGGAGAGAGGGAGGGAGTAGGTAGGGATATTATAGGGGGGAGGGGCTAGTGGAGGAGGGGGGAGAGGGGGGTGGAGAGAGGGAGGGAGTAGGTAGGGATATTATAGGGGGGGAGGGGATAGTGGCGGAGGGGGAGGGGGGGGTGGAGAGAGAGGGAGGGAGTAGGTAGGGATATTATAGGGGGGAGGGGATAGTGGAGGAGGGGGGGGTGGAGAGAGGGAGGGAGTAGGTAGGGATAGAGAGGAGAGTGACGTAGGGTGGAGAAGAGTAAGGGATTGTGGGAGGAGGGAGTGGGGGAAAGAGGGGACAGGTAGGGAGGAGAGGGTAGTAATATAGAAGGGATTATGAGAGAAAGAGGGAACAGGTAGGGAGGAGAGGGTAGTAATATAGAAGGGATTATGAGAGAAAGAGGGAACAGGTAGGGAGGAGAGGGTAGTAATATAGAAGGGATTATGCGAGAGGGAAATTACCTTCACTTGGATACCATCTCACGTAGGAATAGTTAACAATGAAAGAGTCGATAAACTGGAGAGGGAGGGAGGGAGGGAGGAATGGGGAGTAAGATGGAAGGGATTATGAGAGAGGGAGGGAGGGAGGGAGGAATGGGGAGTAAGATGGAAGGGATTATGAGAGAGGGAGGGAAGAGGAAACAGGAAGTTCCCATGTTAATTATAACGACTTGTAATGCTATACCTTCCTTAAGGGGGGGTCACCGGCTTTTTTAATCTTTCTCTCCTTTTCTCTCTTTCTCTGGCTTGTATCCATTCGGCCCCATTCGGCCAACTGTTTTTAGACGTTTATCCCCATCCAGGTGTCGATTTCTTTCTGGCGAGCGATAGCGAGCCAGCATTGTATGGAGAAATCCGGCTTCGCCGGAGAAATTTTTCTACCGAAAAATGTACAAATTTAGCTTGCTGTCAAAAAAAATATATATATTTTCCTGGATGGGGGTAAACGTCTTCAATCAGTAAGCTGAATGGGACCGAATGGATACAACCCCGGGAGAGAGGGAGAGAGAGAGAAAAAAAGCGAGCAAAGGACAGAAATAACAAAAAGCAGGTCACCCCCCTTAATTAGCTGTACACAACAACCACCGTGTATCATATTAATTAAACTTATCCAATTAAACCCTCACATTACATTAATTAACTTATATAAGGTACTGCTATACCTGTATATTAGTTGTGTGTATTATTGGTATATATGTGTGATGTTTTAACTAACTGGTAAAAATGAAACATATTTATCTAACTGGTAAAAATGAAACATATTTATGTAACTGGTAAAAATGAAACATATTTATCTAACTGGTAAAAATGAAACATATTTATCTAACTGGTAAAAATGAAACATATTTATCTAACTGGTAAAAATGAAACATATTTATCTAACTGGTAAAAATGAAACATATTCATCTAACTGGTAAAAATGAAACATATTTATCTAACTGGTAAAAATGAAACATTTATCTAACTGGTAAAAATGAAACATTTATCTAACTGGTAAAAATTAAACATATTTATTGTTTTCATTTAATGAAAGAGAGAGAGAGAGAGAGAGAGAGAGAAAGAGAGAGATTAGTTACATAGCAGATACGATATATATTTGATGGTACAAAATTCCATCATAAAATCTGTGAGACCAATGATTATTTCCTGGAGATAATATTATTTGATAGGGGTGTTGTTTCCAATGAAGGGGTAGAGTGCTTGGTTTTTGGTCCATATATTGATTTAATAATTAATTTCTGAGTTTCCTCGCTAGACTTCCATCAAGCTTAGAAAAACACCCCCTAGACCCCCTTTCAATCATATTTGTACATCTTTCGGTAGGTTCCTTCTAAAATTAGAGGGTCGCCTTTCGCTCGCCAGGACAAAAATCGAGACCTAAAGGGCACGAAAGGTCTTAATATTGACAACAAATATAGGCGAAAGGTCTCAAAATCGTCAAACTAACGGAACGAACGTCTTAAAATCTAAAAACTAAAATGCTAAACATGAGGGAGAAGGGGGTCCAGAAAAAGCGAGTACTACCCCCTTAATCTGATCCTATTTACGATCTGTCACCAACTCGAGGGGAAGATAAAAGGAGTTTAAAGGAATAGTTAGCATCGCAAAAAGGCTGCGGTCCATTCCGGGGAGATCCTTCAGTGGATACTCTGGTGTCATGGAGTCTAGTGCACTCATATACATTAGTGGGTCCCTTTGTTTTTCTCTAGGCAATTTTATTTTCTATATGGATGAGGGAGACAAAGGGCAAAACTGCGTGTGACGAGTGCCTCCCCCAGAGTTGAAAGAGTGACAGAGAAAATTAAGGAATGTTCGAGCTACAAATGTCTGGACATGCGGTGTTTGAAGCAATTTAAGGGGAGATATCCACTTGAGGGATTTTTTTCTTGACTCCTTTCTCCCTCATGTTTAGCCCCATTGCTTTTCTAATTTTAAGACGTTCGCCCCATTATGTTGACGATTTTAAGAACTTTCGACCCATTTCTGTCAATTTTAAGACCTTTCGTGTCATTTAGGTGTCAATGTTATCCTTGCGAGCGATAGCGAGCCTGTTATTTAAGAGGAACCGGCATTCAGCCGGGACATTTTTCTACCGAAAAATGTACAAATTTATCTTGAAAGGGGCTCAAGGGGGTGTAATCTTAAGCTTGATGGATATCTAGAGACCAAACTAAAAACCTCCCCTTAAGTCACAGGGTTGATTTTCGGATAGAACTTTTATTTTAATGTATAGGATATTATAGTATATAATAATATATATAATTTGTGAGCCGCTATTTTTTCCTCCTCTATGCAGTTAATTCGTTTTTTGGATATAACTCGTTTTTTGGATATAACTCGTTTTTTTGGATATAACTCGTTTTTTTGGATATAACTCGTTTTTTTGGATATAACTCTTTTTTTTGATATAACTCGTTTTTTGGATATAACTCGTTTTTTTGGATATAACTCGTTTTTTTGGATATAACTCGTTTTTTTGGATATAACTCGTTTTTTGGATATAACTCGTTTGGATATAACTCGTTTTTTGGATATAACTAGTTTTTTTGGATATAACTCGTTTTTTGGATATAACTCGTTTTTGGATATATAACTCGTTCGTTTTTTTGGATATAACTCGTTTTTTGGATATAAACTCGTTTTTGGATATAACTAGTTTTTGGATATAACTCGTTTTTGGCTATAACTCGTTTTTGGATATAACTCGTTTTTTGGATATAACTCGTTTTTTGGATATAACTCGTTTTTTTGGATATAACTCGTTTTTTTGGATATAACTCGTTTTTTTGGATATAACTCGTTTTTTTGGATATAACTCGTTTTTTGGATATAACTAGTTTTTTTTTTATATAACTCGTTTTTTTGGATATAACTCGTTTTTTTATATAACTCGTTTTTTTGGATATAACTCGTTTTTTGGATATAACTCGTTTTTTGGATATAACTCGTTTGGATATAACTCGTTTTTTGGATATAACTCGTTTTTTTGGATATAACTCGTTTTTTTGGATATAACTCGTTTTTTGGATATAACTCGTTTTTTGGATATAACTCGTTTTTTGGATATAACTCGTTTTTTGGATATAACTCGTTTTTTTGGATATAACTCGTTTTTTGGATATAACTCGTTTTTTGGATATAACTCGTTTTTTGGATATAACTCGTTTTTTGGATATAACTCGTTTTTTGGATATAACTCGTTTTTTGGATATAACTCGTTTTTTGGATATAACTCGTTTTTTGGATATAACTCGTTTGGATATAACTCGTTTTTTGGATATAACTCGTTTTTTGGATATAACTCGTTTTTTGGATATAACTCGTTTTTTTGGATATAACTCGTTTTTTGGATATAACTCGTTTTTTGGATATAACTCTTTTTTGGATATAACTCGTTTTTTGGATATAACTCGTTTTTTTGGATATAACTCGTTTTTTTTTTATATAACTCGTTTTTTTGGATATAACTCGTTTTTTTATATAACTCGTTTTTTTGGATATAACTCGTTTTTTGGATATAACTCGTTTTTTGGATATAACTCGTTTGGATATAACTCGTTTTTTTGGATATAACTCGTTTTTTGGATATAACTCGTTTTTTGGATATAACTTGTTTTTTGGATATAACTCGTTTTTTGGATATAACTCGTTTTTTGGATATAACTCGTTTTTTTGGATATAACTCGTTTTTTGGATATAACTCGTTTTTTTGGATATAACTCGTTTTTTGGATATAACTCGTTTTTTGGATATAACTCGTTTTTCAATCCATATTATACTGCATATAGTTTCGTAGCAAAATACAATCATACATTTCCAGAGATATCCTTCTATAATTAGTAATAGCTTAACTCCACGAATATTAATCAGTGGGCGAGAGATCAAAAGTCTTACAACAGTAGGCTGAATGGGGCCGAATGGATACAACCCAGAGAGAGAGAGAGGGAGAAAGAGAGACAAAACAAAAAACCGAGGTGGGGCCCCTTAAGGGGAGGTATTTAGTTTGTTCCCTAGACCTCCATCAAGCTTAAAATTACACCCCCTGAGTCCCTTTCAAGATAAATTTGTACATTTTTCGGTAGAAAAATGTCCCGGCCGAAGGCCGCTTCTTCTTAAATTACAGGCTCGCTATCGCTCGCCAGGATAAAATCGACACCTGAATTGCACGAAAGGTCTTAATATGGGGTGAAAGTTCTTAAAATCGCTAAACTAATAGGGCGAACGTTTTATAATATCAAAAGCAATGGGGCTAAACATGAGGGAGAAAGGGGTCAAGAAAAAAATCCCTCTAGTGGAGATCTCCCCTTAAACTGCTCTATCAATTGTCTATCGATAACTATTTTCTGGCTTCCAAGTTTCTCGTCCCTGGTCTCTGGGTCTTCTCCTGGGTGACCTACTGTAGATGTAAGCGAATTTGTTTAAGGGGAGGTATTTAGTTTGTTCCCTAGGCCTCCATGAAGCTTAAAATTACACCCCCTTGAGTCCCTTTCAAGATAAATGTGTACATTTTTCGGTAGAAAAATGTCCCGGCCGAAGGCCGGTTCCTCTTAAATCGCTATCGCTCGCCAGGATAAAATCGACACCTGAATGGCACGAAAGGTCTTAATATCGGGTGAAAGTTCTTAAAATCGCTAAACTAATGGGGCAAACGTCTCAAAATCTCAAAAGCAATGGGGCTAAAAATGAGGGAGAAAGGGGT
>CM064578.1:64751396-64763896 GCA_032716605.1 Paralithodes platypus | reverse complement strand
ATAGTCGCAGTTATTCTCAGATAGTCTCAGGTAGTCTCAGATAGTCTCAGTTATTCTCAGATAGTCTCAGTTATTCTCAGATAGTCTCAGATAGTCTCAGGTAGTCTCAGATAGTCTCAGTTATTCTCAGATTGTCTCGGTTATTCTCAGATAGTCAGTTATTCTCAGATAGTCTCAGTTATTCGCAGATAGTCTCAGGTAGTCTCAGATAGTCTCAGTTATTCGCAGATAGTCTCAGATAGTCACAGATATTATTCATAGACTCCCTCAGCAATACATTATTCCTACAAGCCAGCCGAGCCGCAAGACAAGGGAAGAATTGGAGTAATATTTGTATGTTGTACCTATGTTGTTGTTGGCGTTGTTTGTGTTGCTTTTCTTGTGTGTTTTGGAGAGCGTGTGTATATATATATATATATATATATGTGTGTAGCAAGAGAGAAAGAATAACGACGATACAATCTTTCCGGTAAACAGAGCGGAAATAATAAGACAGGATAAACTCCGCTAAGTGTAGCAGAAAACTCCAGGGTAATAATGTTGACAGTAAGAGGGGGAGGGGTTTATTTTTAGGTATATATATATATATATATATATATATATAATTTATTTATTTTTGTAGTTTCCTCGCTAGACCTCCATCAAGTTATAAGAAAACACCCCCTAGACCTCCTTTCGAAATAATGTGTACATTTTTCGGTAGAAAAATTTCCCGGCCTAAGGCCGATTCCTCCTAAAATGACAGGCTCGCTATCGCTCGCTAGGAAACAATCGACACCTAAATGGCATGAAAGGTCGTAACATTGACAAAGAAATGGGGTGAAAGGTTTTAACATCGCCAAACTATTATGTCGAACTTCTTAAAATCTGAAAACTAATGTGGCGCCAATATTTATGAGATTTTAAGACGGGACATTCTTATACCGAAAAATTTACAAATATATCTAGAAGTGGGATCTTGGGGAAGTTTTGTTTTTGAAGATTAACGGAGGTCTAGGGAGGAAACTAAAAATATAATAATTAAATTAATTAATCGACCAACAAATGAGCCCTTCCCCCTTAATTTGCTGGTTTCATCTTTTTACTATTTTTTAGTTTCCTTCCTAGACCTCCCATCAACACCCCCATAGACCCACCTTCATGATAAATTTGTACATTTTTCGGTATAAGAATGTCTATCTATCTATTGCCTGACGCTGTGATCCCCGAAGAGGTGACCACGAACGAAACGCCCCCATGCACCTCTGTCCCCAGTCAGTCGACGCTCCTCCTCCCAACCAGCACCGCCTTCATCCATATACTTCTTCACTCCATCCTTCCACCTCTCTTTCGGTCTACCTCTCCCTCTCTGTCCCTGCACCTCGCTCTCGTACACCCTCTTAGTAATTATCTCGCTTCCCATACCTTCCATATGGCCGAACCATCTCAAGGTGTTCCTTTTCACACTTTCCAGCACATCTACCTCCACACCACACCTCCTTCTTACTTCCTCATTCATCTGTCTATCCCTCCATGTAACTCCGCACGCACTTCTCAAGTAACTCATTTCCACCCCTCTCACTCTTGGTTTGAGTCTCTCCACCAACGTCCATGCTTCGCTTTTGTAAGTCAGTGTCGGGATTACCACACTGTCATGCAAGGACTTCTTTACTTCCATGCTGTCCACCCTATTTCTTGTTACTGCTTTCAGCGTTCAGGTATAAGAATGGCCCGTCTGAAAATGTCATAAATATTGGCGCCACATTAGTTTTCAGATTTTAAGACATTCGACCCATTAGTTTGGCGATGTTAAAACCTTTCACCCCATTTCTTTGTCAATATTACGACCTTTCGTGCCATTTAGATGTCAGTTTTACCCCCCCATCCCCCCCTTTGGTCACAAGGTACAGTACACATCAAATTATACGACATTACACCACACAAATATTGCATCAGAATTAAATTTCCTGAAATTATGTTAAATTTAGTCATGTTTCTGTTACAGTTGTCAGTTGATGAAATTTACACTGAGGCAATAATTGGATAACAACAACAACAACAACAACAGGGTGTGCTGAATAATAATGACCGGTGAATTATTTGGCGTGATAATTACGCTATAACACTTAGGGTAATTATATATGGAGAGAGAGAAAGACTTAATTATATCATACACACATACATACACACATACATACACACACATACACACAATATAGAACACTTAGGGTAATTATGTATGGAGAGAGATAGAGAGCACTAATTATATCATACATACATACACATGCATACATACATACATACATACATACATACATACATACATACATACATTTCATACATGTACTATAACACTTAGGGTAATTATATATGGAGAGAGATAGAGAGAACTAATTATATTACACACACACATACATATACATATACATTACATACACATTCATATGCACACCCACACACACACACACACACACACACACACACACACACACACACACACACACACACACACACACACACACACACACAGAAGAGACATTTGGGCAAGTCTCCTAACGGTGTAGCCTCTGTTCACCTAGCAGTATAAATAGGAACCTGGTATAAGTGGACGAAGTTGTGACGTCCCATCTGGGGTTGGTGATCGGTTACAAGGTGAGATGGGTATCGTACTGGTCAACCTAAGCTACTGGTCAACCTAAGCCTTCGGGTGAGACTGGTACCGTAGTGAGAATGGTATCGTACAGATTAACCCTAAGCCTTCGTTTCCAGATGTCGCCAATTGGCTAAATACAGACTACACACACATCCACAGCCATTCCAACAGTACATAAAACACTTAACATTCTTTTCACGCAATACATTCCCAGTTAAGGAGGCGCGATAATAATGAGCTTAGCTCGCATTGCGTGGATTCCCCTTGACGAACAAGTAACTGAGTAACACACACACCCACACATACACACACACACACACACACACGTACACACACATAGGTTAATTATACCATATATATAACCATTAAGGGGGGGAGGGGCGTATTAAGGGGGGAGGGGCGTATTAAGGGGGGATGGGCGTATTAAGGTGGGAGAGTCGTATTAAGGAATGAGGGGTGTATTAAGGGGGGAGGGGCGTATTAAGGGGTCAGGGGCGTATTAAGGGTGGCAGGGGCGTATTAAGGGTGGCAGGGGCGTATTAAGGGGGCAGGGGCGTATTAAGGGGGGTTGGGCGTATTAAGGGGGATGGGCATATTAAGGGGGAGGGGCGTATTAAGGGGGGATTATTAAGGGGGGGATGGGCGTATTAAGGGGGGGAGGGGCGCGTATTAAGGGTGGATGGGCATATTAAGGGGGGAGGGGCGTATTAAGGGGGGAGGGGCGTATTAAGGGGGAGGGGCGTATAAGGGGGGGGGGGGCGTATTAAGGGGGGAGGGGCGTATTAAGGGGGGAGGGGCGTATTAAGGGGGGAGGGGCGTATTAAGGGGGGAGGGGCGTATTAAAGGGGGAGGGGCGTATTAAAGGGGGAGGGGCGTATTTAAGGGGGAGGGACGTATTTAAGGGGGAGGGACGTATTTAAGGGGGAGGGCCGTATTAAAGGGGGAGGGCCGTATTAAGGGGGGAGGGCGTATTAAGGGGGGATGGGCGTATTAAGGGGGGAGGGGCGTATTAAGGGGGGAGGGGCGTATCAAGGGGGGAGGGGCGTATTTATTTGCATATTTATGGATCTTTATATTATTTATTTTAGTTTCCTCCCTAGACCTCCATCAAGCTTAAGGGGGGTGACCTGTTTGTGGTCTGTCCTTTTTTATCTTTCTCTGGCTTGTATCCATTTGGCCCCATTCAGCCTACTGTTTTAAGACTTTTATCCCCATCTAGGTGTCGATTTCTTCCTGGCGAGCGATAGCGAGCCAGCATTATATGAAGAAATCCGGCTTCGCCGGAGACAGTTTTCTATCGAAAAATGTACAAATTTAGCCTGCTGTCTAACAAAAATAAAAAATATGCTGGATCGCTACCGCTCACCAGTAAAAAATTGACACCTGGATGGGGATAAACGTCCTAAAACAGTAGGCTGAATGGGGCCAAATGGATACAAGCCAGAGAAAGATAGAAAAGGACAGAACAAAAACAGGTCACCCCCCCTTAAAAAAAAAAAAAAAAAAAAAAAAAAAAAAAAAAAAAAAAAAAAAAAAGCCGCCCTTCAAGATATATGTGTACATTTTTCGGTGGTAAAATGTTCCGGTCGGATCCTTATAATTGACAGGCTCGCTTTCGCTCGCCAGGAAAAAATTGACACTTAAAGGGCATGGAAAGTCTTAAAATTGACCGAAATGGGGCGAACGTTCTTAAAATCGCCAAACTAAGGGGGCGAACATCTTAAAATCTCAAAAGCAATGGGGCTAAACATGAGGGAGAAAGGAGTCCAGAAAAAAATCCTCGAAGTGGAAATGTCCCCTTAACCCTTTGAACATGACTCCAGAACTAAGTAAATCCCACACACACATATTTTTGTTAATGTGCATGAAAAATATACAAATTTATCTTGAAGGGAGGTCTAGGGGGGGGGGGTATTTCTAAATTTCATAGAGGTCTAGGGATGACACTAAGAAATAAATGAATACATGAATTATTAATAGACCAAAATAAACACAGCCACTACCCCGCTTATACCTAATAGGCAAGTTTATACAATACTGTATATAGTGTATCTGAAACTTGTTAACAAACTATCGGTTACACTACAGGCCTATCAGAACTACCCTCTAGGCTCTCTCTCTCTCTCTCTCTCGCTCTCTCTCTCTCTCGCTCTCTCTCTCTCTCTCTCTCTCTCATATCGACGTTCCATAATAAATGCACCATAGGGGAAGGAAAATCAGGGCGCCGAGGATATTATTGCCATTGTAGGGTGATGATCGCGATATTAATACCACGGGAAATTATTATAGGGGGAACTTCGCGATATTAATACCACGGGAAATTATTATAGGGGTAACTTCGCGATATTAATACCACGGGAAATTATTATAGGGGTAACTTCGCGATATTAATACCACGGGAAATTATTATAGGGGTAACTTCGCGATATTAATACCACGGGAAATTATTATAGGGGTAACTTCGCGATATTAATACCACGGGAAATATTAAGGAGGGGTCACCTGCTTTCATTGATGTCATTAGTTGGGTTTATTTGTAAATTAATTGGTGAGTTGGTGAAAACAAATATGAATTGTATCCATTCGGCCCCATTCAGCCAACTGTTCTAAGACGCTTATCCACATCCAGGTGTCTATTTATACCTGGCGAGCGATAGCGAGCCACCTTATTTTCGATAATGAGTTAGACAACTTGCTTCATTTGTACATTTTTTGAAGCAAAAATTCTCCGGCGAAGCCGGATTTCTCCACAAAATGCTGGATCGCTATCGCTCGCCAGGAAAAAAATTGACTCCTGGATGGGGATAAATGTCTTATAATAGTAGGCTGAACGGGGCCAAATAGATACAACTAAGAAAGATAAAATAGAAGGTCACCTCCCTTAACACTATCTGGTACAACGTCTCTGGGGTTATTACCATGTTCTATTGAGGGGTTGGATTGCTGTTGCGTTTTCGATCAATGCATTTTTAGTTTCTCCCTAGACTAAGAAAAACGCCTCCCCAGTTCCCTTTCTATGTATCGTCACCCAGACCCCTTTCTATGTATCGTCACCCAGACCCCTTTCTATGTATCGTCACCCAGTTCCCTTTCTATGTATCGTCACCCAGACCCCTTTCTATGTATCGTCACCCAGTTCCCTTTCTATGTATCGTCACCCAGACCCCTTTCTATGTATCGTCACCCAGACCCGTTTCTATGTATCGTCACCCAGACCCCTTTCTATGTATCGTCACCCAGACCCCTTTCTATGTATCGTCACCCAGACCCCTTTCTATGTATCGTCACCCAGACCCCTTTCTATGTATCGTCACCCAGTTCCCTTTCTATGTATCGTCACCCAGACCCCTTTCTATGTATCGTCACCCAGTTCCCTTTCTATGTATCGTCACCCAGACCCCTTTCTATGTATCGTCACCCAGTTCCCTTTCTATGTATCGTCACCCAGACCCCTTTCTATGTATCGTCACCCAGTTCCCTTTCTATGTATCGTCACCCAGACCCCTTTCTATGTATCGTCACCCAGACCCCTTTCTATGTATCGTCACCCAGTTCCCTTTCTATGTATCGTCACCCAGACCCCTTTCTATGTATCGTCACCCAGACCCCTTTCTATGTATCGTCACCCAGTTCCCTTTCTATGTATCGTCACCCAGACCCCTTTCTATGTATCGTCACCCAGACCCCTTTCTATGTATCGTCACCCAGACCCCTTTCTATGTATCGTCACCCAGATCCCTTTCTATGTATCGTCACCCAGACCCCTTTCTATGTATCGTCACCCAGACCCCTTTCTATGTATCGTCACCCAGACCCCTTTCTATGTATCGTCACCCAGACCCCTTTCAAAATTAGTGTATATTTTTCAGCTTCTCCCAAATTGTGGGCTCGAGAAAAAATCGACAACTAAATGGGGTGAAGTGTCATATAATCGCCAAATTAATGAGGTGAAACGTTTTTAGAATCTCCAAACCAATGGAGTGAAAGAGGCTGGTCCAAAAAGATCCGCCCTGTACCGGAAATGATCACAAGGAGGGGAATATACCATCGCCCAATAATACCCCCTCGATAACAGACGGTGGACTCAAAATTTAATATTCCAGGAGGAGCCACTTTTACGTGTCGTTGAGGCCAATTATATAATATGATGATGGGATGCCTAGAAAATTGTCCTTAAGTAGGTTGATGTGAATATATATATGAATACTACTACTACTATATATACAAACAAAAAATAATAATAATAATAATAATAATAATAATAATAATAATAATAAAATTACCTCTTCACTATAGGATGATATAATTCGGCTTTGATTTTGACAAACATCAAAAGATATTGTGGAGCTTATTGATGAACAAAAATGGGGATTGGGCCTGAGTATATAGAATAAAATATATTTAATACACACACACACACACACACACACACACACACACACACACACACACACACACAGTATAATTATCTCTTAAAAGCCTCTGACGTTTATCCCAATAACAAGTGAAATCGTAATGTGTCCATTATTGAAACAGTAAATGCTTCACTTCACTCCTTTCAGAATAGAGGGTTGTATTGTACATTAATCAATTATGGAACTTCTCTCTCTCTCTCTCTGTCTCTCTCTCTTCTGCTTTGCTCTCCTTGCCTTCCACTTTGTAGCAAATTCTATTTTAGCATTAAGTCCGACTACCTAGTAGGGACCGCAAGGTCTGTCTAGGCTGGGTATCTATGTAACTAACTCTCTCTCTCTCTCTCTCTCTCTCTCTCTCTCTCTCTCTCTCCACATTTATATCCTTCCCTCTTTCTTTGTCCTGTCTCTCTGCCACTCCTTGTTGTTGTTGTTGTTGTTGTTGTTGTTGTTGTTGTTGTCATTCCTATTGTCTGTGGTGGTGGTGGTGTCTCTCCCTCGTCTTGTTCAATGGAGAGAGAGAGAGGGGGGGGGGGGTTGAGGAAGGGAGGAATAATGTACTTTGGAATGTTAGAGAGAGAGAGATGGTAGGAGGGGGAGGAATAATATACTCAAGAACGTTAAAAATAGGAGAGAGAGAGAGAGAGAGAGCGAGAGAGAGAGAGTTAATCAAGCACAAAGTTAGTAATGGTCTAGGATCAATGACCATGTGATATACGAGTAAGAATGACCTAACTTTCTCTCCAACCCGTATTGGCTATTTCTCCTGCCTGGTTTAGATGCTTATGTTCTGGGTGCCGTGTCCCGAGTTCGAATCCCGGGAGGACCATATGCTTTCAATAGTTTATTCAAGTACATTGGGGTTTGTAATTGATGATTAATGTTAAGAACGAGGTGTTACTTATATTGTTTTTCATAATAGTTCTCTCAGTTCTTTATGTATCAAGGAACTGAATCATTTACGAAGAAATCATCATCAAGATCAACTTTAAGGTTGAGAATATCTTATAACCAGGAAAATTATATGCTAACCTCGGAATTAGTTATTGAAAACGCAGCCCTTCATTTCATATATACTGTGTATATATATATATATATATATATATATAGAGGTATTTTTGGCCTACTTATAATGACTAGACTATAGGGAGGGAAGCAGGTATAGGCCTAGTAGTTTTCTTATAAGTGTGGTACGATATTTAGTTTTCTTGTGCATGCATAGTAGTATAGTCCTTAGTAGTATTGTCCATAGAAGTAGTATGCATCTATAGTATCGTTGTGTTTAGTAGTATTGTGGAGGTATAGAAGTTTTGTTATTAGGGTGGTAGGATATATATATATTTTGTGTTGCCCACCTCTCCCTAACTTTGATCTCTCTTCACTCTTCTGTCGATGTGGGCTGATGTTGACGAATGACCTACCCATCTTAACTTTTACCACTAACTCTCTTTCACTTACTCTCACTCTCACTATCTCGCTTTCTTTCTCTCTCTCTCTCTCTCTCTCTCTCTCTCTCTCTCTCTCTCTCTCTCTCTCTCTCTCTCTCTCTCTCTCTCTCTCTCTCTCTCTCTCTCTCTATCTATCTATCTATCTATCTCCCTACTATCAATCAGTGTCAGCCGCTATAAGTAGACCGAGACTTGGTTAATTACAAACCCCTTTCTTGGGATTTTATACCAGGGTTGGCCGACTCGAGACAGAGCTCGAACAGAAGCAACAACATGAAATAAAGATAAATATTCACACACATCTAGGTCGCTCAGGAGAAGACCCAGAGACTGAGGCTAATTTGGGATCCCCAGCAAAAGACACAGTAGCAGGCAGACACACAGCTGAGCACACCACAATGCCCGCCCACATCACTTCCAGGCATGGCCCTTCATATAATCAGGGGAGCCAGGCGCCGGACGGACTATTATCTAGTCCATGTGGCGCCCGATCCCCTCTCCCTACGACCGCGTTATCACTCATCTATTCACAAAAATTCTCCATGTATTCTTATTCATCATCACTTATCTTGCCTGTTCTTCAGTTATCTCTCTGTCTTCCAATATGTGTTTCACACCATCTTTCCATCTACTCTGCGGTCTTCCTCTCATTCTATATCCCCTTGTTTCTGACTCATATATTCTCTTTCATCCCCCATTCGTTCAACATGTCCATACCAGCACAGCACCCTTCTGTCCACTCTGTCCGATAAGGGTTCCTACTGTCCCACTCTCCTACGTACTCTTCACTCCTCAATCTGTCTCTACGCGTCACTCCACACATACTCCTCAAGCAGCTCATTTCCATAACATCCAACCTTCTTTTCTCTTGTACATTCAGATCCCATGTCTCAGCTCCATACATCACTTTTGCATCATGACACGTAAAAAAGGAAAAAGTGTTGAATATGGTACTGCCAGGCTCCTTGAATAAAAACAAATTTATTGGTTGGAGAGAAGAATTCAGAAGGTTGGAATTTCATTATATTTATCATAAAAGAATATTAATGTTTTATAGCTGTCTCGTTTGAATTACGAACACTAGAGATTAATAATGTATAACAATAGTCTACATATATTTATAACAATAGTCTACATATATTTATGCTAAGCAGTCAAGACGAGTACATTTTTTACTGATAAAATATATGAAACCCCCTTGTACGGTAGCGCTAATAAGTCATGTCTCAGCTGTCATTACGCTTGACTCGCTTTGGCTTTATTAATATAATGTCTGTCAGATGTTGAATAGGGTGGGTATGTGTAGGAACAATGTGTGTATAGCTCACTCGAAATATATAAATCAAGTTTATATATTGCTGATACCAATTATGGATCAAATTATACTTAGTGCCGAAATATCACTTAGTGCCGAAATATCACTTAGTGCCGAAATATCACTTAGTGCCGAAATATCACTTAGTGCCGAAATATCACTTAGTGCCGAAATATCACTTAGTGCCGAAATATCACTTAGTGCCGAAATATCACTTAGTGCCGAAATATCACTTAGTGCCGAAATATCACTTAGTGCCGAAATATCACTTAGTGCCGAAATATCACTTATATGGCCAACTGTATACTCGGATTCCATAGTCTCTAGCACACTCTTAAGATTTCCTATGTGTTCTTTATGCAATTATAGCTATCTAGTGTCCAGGCATTTTGGCTCGAACGTCCCTTGATTTTGGCCCTGTCACTCTTTCAACTATGGGGGAGGCACTCGCTATAGGCAGTTATGCCTTTTGCCTCCCTCAATCACATAGAAAACAAAAATCTAAGTTGACTTTTGGATAGAATTTGCTTCTCAATAAATACCAAATATAGTTGTTTAGAATTTAGATGATGAATATATAATTTGATTCATAAATTCGTTTCCATAGATACTCTTCCATAAATAGAAACAGGTGAAGTCCAGGAATATTTATGAATGGGCTAGAGGCTATCCGAGTGTACCCAACATCTCATACAATTGATCCACATAAATGTAAAAATATAATGCATTTGGGCTTGGTAAAATGTCATAAAGCTATATAAATGGATGTATATGATGTCCCGAGTTCGAATCCCGGGAGGGCCATATGCTTTCATTAGTTTATTCAAGTACATTGGGGTTTGTATTTGATGTTACTGTTAAAGAACGGGGTGTTACGTATATATATAGGCTGGACCTCCTCAATCTGTCTTTCTCCGATACAATAGGGGTTAAGCAATTTAGGAATAGTGTCAATTTTGATTCTCATGAAAACCTCAATATAAACAGCCTCTTATTCACCAAAAAAAACAAATGTTCCTCTTACTCCCAAAAACACAATACACAAGCGTTCCTCTTACTCCCAAAAACACAATACACAAACGTTCCTCTTACTCCCAAAAACACAATACACAAACGTTCCTCTTACTCCCAAAAACACAATACACAAACGTTCCTCTTACTCCCAAAAACACAATACACAAACGTTCCTCTTACTCCCAAAACACAACATACAACAGTTCATCTTGCTCCCTAAAACACAATACACAAATGTTCCTCTTACTCCCAAAAACACAATACACAAATGTTCCTCTTACTCCCAAAAACACAATACACAAATGTTCCTCTTACTCCCAAAAACACAATACACAAACGTTCCTCTTACTCCCAAAAACACAATACACAAACGTTCCTCTGACTCCCAAAAACACAATACACAAACGTTCCTCTTACTCCCAAAAAACACAATACACAAACGTCCCTCTGTCTCCCAAAAAACACAACACACAAACGTTCCTCTTACTCCCAAAAAACACAATACACAAACCTTCCTCCTAAAACACAATATACAAATGTTTCTCTTATAACCAAAAACGTTTCTCATCCAGGCCAGAATCTCCCTCTCCTGCCACTTCTGAGACGCCCATATTCCACCAAGCCATTTGTTTCTTCCCTACACCAATATAAATCACGGAGAGAGAGAGAGAGAGAGAGAGAGAGAGAGAGAGAGAGAGAGAGAGAGAGAGAGAGAGAGAGAGAGTTACATAGATACACTGGCCACACAGATCTTACGATCCCTGCGAGGTGGCCAGGATTTAATTCTAGTAGAGATAGCAACCCTAAGTGTAATAGAAAGTGGAAGGTAATGATTGCAAAGATGAAGGCTCTCTCCCTATCCTCCGCTTCTTCCGGTAATTTGCCGTACATGAACACAGAAGTTAATAACCTTGCAAAACCTGGAAATCGCCTGATAGAATTGACAGTATAGTTAAAAAGAGAAAGGCATTGTCATGCGTACCTTCACCTGTTTTTCCTTCTGCTCTGTTCAGCTGAAAACTGTTCATTTCTGAGATAGATAGATAGATAGATAAATAGGTAGATAGAAAGAGAGATGAGGAGTGTGTGATTGAAATAGCGAAAGTAAGGGTAGAACAGAGAGAGAGATAGAGAGTGACAGAGTGAGTGTATGTATGTGTGAGAGTGAGTGAGAGAAATTTAGAGAGAGTGTGTGTTAGATTGAGAGAGAGGAGTACAAAGGAGTGCAAGCAACGACAGATCCACTGATCCTTACGAGGATAGGAGGTTGAGAGAGAGAGATAATATGTTAATCAAACTACAGTAGATATGCGTGTTTACATTACATGGTAGGTAGGTAGGTACACAAGGTCATAACATTGACCCTGGGTGCCTCCAATCACGTTAATATACTAATTGTGAGGGTGTGGCTCTCTCTCTCTCTCTCTCTCTCTCTCTCTCTCTCTCTCTCTCTCTCTCTCTCTCTCTCTCCTACTAACTTCCTAATCCTGCCACGGACATTAGTTCCAGGGCAGTAGTTCCCTTTCCAATGTTCCCTTACCCACTCTAAACCACTGTTTGGACACTTGATCCTCAGTGTTTTGGAGGACAAGCAGCCTAGAAGGGTCACTAGGACTGTTGTTGCTTGATTTCCTTTTTACTCCTTTATACCCTTTGTACTCTCTCTCTCTCTCTCTCTC
>CM064578.1:64731396-64746396 GCA_032716605.1 Paralithodes platypus | reverse complement strand
AAGGGAGAGAAAGATAAAAAAAAAAAAACGGTGACCCCTTAATTAGTTATTGCTGAAGGTAAAAAGGCAAAATAAAAATCTCACAGGGAGAGAGAGAGAGAGAGAGAGAATGAGAGAGAGAGAGAGAGAGAGAGAGAGAATGAGAGAGAGAGAGAGAGAGAGAGAGAGAGAGAGAGACCCTCCCCCCCATCGTCGTTGACACTACGTTATAGACTGCAGCACCGTTGATTCATTTAAATTCCGCCTAGACAAATATCTCGCATCAAACCCGCGACTGACTGCGTTTGTAAATGAATAACTTTATCCTCCCCTCAGTTACTAACCCATATGTCCCCTACTAACTTCCTAGTCCTGCCACGTTAGTGGCAGGGCAGTAGTTCCCTTTCCAATGTTCCCTTACCCACTCTAAACCACTGTTTGGACACTTGATCCTCAGTGTTTTGGAGGACAAGCAGCCTAGAAGGGTCACTAGATCTGTTGTTGCTTGATTTCCTTTGTACTCCTTTGTACTCCTTTGTACTATGTTTTTTCCATGCATTTATAGCTATCTGGCTTAATTATTTGGCTTGAACTTGTTTTTCAATAACTAATGTATATAGTTCGTCGTTGATGTACGGTCGCGCTAATAAGTCATGTGCCAACTGCCATTATGTTTGCTCTGTGCTGTATTAATGTCTGCCAGATGTTGAATAGGGTGAGTAAGTGTAGGAACATGGTTGTATATCTCAATCAAAAAGAAGAAATCATGTGTAAATATTGCTGATACCAATTATTGATCAAAACATAATTGGTGCCGGGACATCACTTATTAGCGCGACTGTACATAACATTATACAGTATTCATAAAATCTTTCCAGGGATATAGTTCAATAGTTAGAAATAGGTGATGTCCACGAATATTTATATGTGGGTTAGAGACTATGGTATCCGAGTGTACCTAATATCTGACATGAAAGATATCTTCATTCCATCGTTTCTGAAGCATAACACATGTTCTTAGGTAGCCATATTATTGTTGAAGTGTAGAGGATATAGGCTGTAGTGAGAGATGTTCTTAGGTAGCCATATTATTGTTGAAGTGTAGGGGATATAGGCTGTAGTGAGAGATGTTCTTAGGTAGCTATACGATAGATGTAGTGTAGGGGATATAGGTTGTAGTGAGAGATGTTCTAAGGTAGCTATACGATAGATGTAGTGTAGGGGATATAGGTTGTAGTGAGAGATGTTCTTAGGTAGCTATACGATAGATGTAGTGTAGGGGATATAGGTTGTAGTGAGAGATGTTCTAAGGTAGCTATACGATAGATGTAGTGTAGGGGATATAGGTTGTAGTGAGAGATGTTCTTAGGTAGCTATACGATAGATGTAGTGTAGGGGATATAGGCTGTAGTGAGAGATGTTCTAAGGTAGCTATACGATAGATGTAGTGTAGGGGATATAGGCTGTAGTGAGAGATGTTCTAAGGTAGCTATACGATAGATGTAGTGTAGGGGATATAGGTTGTAGTGAGAGATGTTCTAAGGTAGCTATACGATAGATGTAGTGTAGGGGATATAGGTTGTAGTGAGAGATGTTCTTAGGTAGCTATACGATAGATGTAGTGTAGGGGATATAGGTTGTAGTGAGAGATGTTCTAAGGTAGCTATACGATAGATGTAGTGTAGGGGATATAGGTTGTAGTGAGAGATGTTCTAAGGTAGCTATACGATAGATGTAGTGTAGGGGATATAGGCTGTAGTGAGAGATGTTCTAAGGTAGCTATACGATAGATGTAGTGTAGGGGATATAGGCTGTAGTGAGAGATGTTCTAAGGTAGCTATACGATAGATGTAGTGTAGGGGATATAGGTTGTAGTGAGAGATGTTCTAAGGTAGCTATACGATAGATGTAGTGTAGGGGATATAGGTTGTAGTGAGAGATGTTCTTAGGTAGCTATACGATAGATGTAGTGTAGGGGATATAGGTTGTAGTGAGAGATGTTCTTAGGTAGCTATACGATAGATGTAGTGTGAGGGATATAGGTTGTAGTGAGAGATGTTCTAAGGTAGCTATACGATAGATGTAGTGTAGGGGATATAGGTTGTAGTGAGAGATGTTCTTAGGTAGCTATACGATAGATGTAGTGTAGGGGATATAGGTTGTAGTGAGAGATGTTCTAAGGTAGCTATACGATAGATGTAGTGTAGGGGATATAGGTTGTAGTGAGAGATGTTCTAAGGTAGCTATACGATAGATGTAGTGTAGGGGATATAGGTTGTAGTGAGAGATGTTCTTAGGTAGCCATACGATTGATGTAGTGTAGGGGATATAGGTTGTAGTGAGAGATGTTCTTAGGTAGCTATACGATAGATGTAGTGTAGGGGATATAGGTTGTAGTGAGAGATGTTCTTAGGTAGCCATACGATTGATGTAGTGTAGGGGATATAGGTTGTAGTGAGAGATGTTCTTAGGTAGCTATACGATAGATGTAGTGTAGGGGATATAGGTTGTAGTGAGAGATGTTCTTAGGTAGCTATACGATAGATGTAGTGTAGGGGATATAGGTTGTAGTGAGAGATGTTCTTAGGTAGCCATATTATTGTTGAAGTGTAGGAGATATAGGTTGTAGTGAGAGATGTTCTTAGGTAGCTATACGATAGATGTAGTGTAGGGGATATAGGTTGTAGTGAGAGATGTTCTAAGGTAGCCATACGATAGATGTAGTGTAGGGGATATAGGTTGTAGTGAGAGATGTTCTTAGGTAGCTATACGATAGATGTAGTGTAGGGGATATAGGTTGTAGTGAGAGATGTTCTAAGGTAGCTATACGATAGATGTAGTGTAGGGGATATAGGTTGTAGTGAGAGATGTTCTAAGGTAGCCATACTATTGTTGAAGTGTAGGGGATATAGGTTGTAGTGAGAGATGTTCTTAGGTAGCCATACGATTGATGTAGTGTAGGGGATATAGGTTGTAGTGAGAGATGTTCTTAGGTAGCCATACGATTGATGTAGTGTAGGGGATATAGGTTGTAGTGAGAGATGTTCTTAGGTAGCTATACGATAGATGTAGTGTAGGGGATATAGGTTGTAGTGAGAGATGTTCTAAGGTAGCTATACGATAGATGTAGTGTAGGGGATATAGGTTGTAGTGAGAGATGTTCTTAGGTAGCTATACGATAGATGTAGTGTAGGGGATATAGGTTGTAGTGAGAGATGTTCTTAGGTAGCTATACGATAGATGTAGTGTAGGGGATATAGGTTGTAGTGAGAGATGTTCTAAGGTAGCCATACGATAGATGTAGTGTAGGGGATATAGGTTGTAGTGAGAGATGTTCTTAGGTAGCTATACGATAGATGTAGTGTAGGGGATATAGGTTGTAGTGAGAGATGTTCTTAGGCAGCCATTATATTGTTGTAGTGTAGGGGACATAGGTTGTAATGGGAGATGTTCTTAGGTGTACACCCTATGTGGTGGTTTTGTGTTCTTATATTTCATAATTTCATTTGACTGGAGCGTTATTTCTACATAGCGATTTTGATAAGTTCTGTTTCTTTTATATTGTGTCGTCCCTGTTTTGGTTGGTTTATTTTGCAAGTGTTACATTATAATAAGTTGTAGTGGGAGATGTTCTTAGAGTAGGGAAAAAACTAATAGGGATGTAGGGAAAAAGGGGTCTGCCTCGTGTGGGTCAATTAATAGGCCTTCGGCAGTTATCCATTTTACCTATGTATCTTATATTTCTCTAGTGTAATATTGTTCTTTGTCTCTCTCCTTCAGGTACGACTTGTCTGCTTACAGTAGTTACTAAGGTGATCAGGAGTAAGTATGTCACGCAAGTTGGCCTACGCTAGGTTCGAGTCCTTAGAGTACCACCTATATTCATTAGTTTCATTGATTTCATTAACCCTCTCCGACATATGACGCGATTTTGAGCCTATTGGGGATACTTTAAAGCCTTTGTTTCCATCAGGGGTATTTAGAAACCTTTAGTTTAGTTACTTCAACCTCTGCAGTTGTCTTTGAGTTAGCTGTGTTGAGCCTATTGGGGATACTTTAAAGCCTTTGTTTCCATCAGGGGTATTTAGAAACCTTTAGTTTAGTTACTTCAACCTCTGCAGTTGTCTTTGAGTTAGCTGTGGGCAGAAAACTAATTTTGGAGAGGTAATTATAAGTATTGCTAATCTGGCAACCTCTGCGTCATATGTGCGTGAAAGGGTTAATTAGGTTTATTTGTAAGTTAATTGTTGGATTAGTGAATAAATATGAATGGATGGATATCAATTGTGGTCATGTGCTGTATTTATAACTATCTTGATGGTGTAATGGTTCAAGCGTGTAAGTTCTGTATGTGGTGTCCTGGGTTCGAATCCTGGGAGAATCACATGCTTTCATTAATTTCATTTGGGGTGTTATTGGTATTAAGGGGAGGTATTTAGTTTGTTCCCTAGATTTCCATCAAGCTTAGAATTATACCCCCTAGACACCCTTTCAAGATAAATTTGTACATTTTTCGGTAGAAAAATGTCGCGGCCGAAGGCCGCTTCCTCTTAATTACAAGGCTCGCTATCGCTCGCCAGGAAAACATGGACACCCTAATGGCACGAAAGATCTTAAAATTGACAGAAATGGGGGTGAAAGTTCTTAAAATCGCCAAACAAATGGGGGCGAACGTCTTATTATCTCAAAAGCAATGGGACTAAACACGAGATAGAAAGGGGGCCAGAAAAAAATCCCTCAAGTGGAAATCTCCCCTTAAGCACGATGTTAAATATTGGTTCCAGAATATTGTTGGTATTATTTTTTTTTTCATAATGTTGTTTTGCTAAATCTGCATTGCGTTATTTCCTCAGAGTGAATTTAATACATTGTTTTGACTTTATATTGTGCAGTCTCTGTTTTAGTTAGTTTATTTTGCCAAATGTTGCATTATAATGTATTCGGAGTGTTGTAGTTGATGGTGGGAATTGTAGTAGTTGTGTAGTTGATGGTGGGAATGGAGATTATATAGTGTTTTACAGTTTGACTAAATTCGTTGTACTTATTTACCCTTTCAAGATCCGATTACGCATTTCCTTTCTTTATTTCTGGTTATTATTACGCATTTCCTTTCTTTATTTCTGGTTATTATTACGCATTTCCTTTCTTTATTTCTGGTTATTATTACGCATTTCCTTTCTTTATTTCTGGTTATTGTTAGAAGATTTTATTCAGATTAGGAAGGGTATATGTCAAAATGCGTCAAAATCTTATAAGGGATAGTTTCCTCAGCTACCACTCGCTTCCAGCCTCCATGTTTACCCTCTCTCCAACATTCACTCTCATTCTCCATCACTCTCCCTTCCTCCATCACCAACACCACTCCACTTCATCACTTATCCTTTCAACTCCACCCCTCCATTTACCTTCTCCCTCACCATCTCAACCTTCTCCACTATCCTTTCTCCATCACCACCACTTCCCTCCACCACTCAAACCTTTCAACCCCCCCCCCCTCTCCCCGCTCCATCTACCTTCTCCCTCACCGACACTACCTTCTCCACCAACCTACCTTCATCACCATCACTCATCCTTTCATCTTCCTTATCCCTCACCAACACTATCTGCTCCACCAATGTTCTCCATATTTTACATCTTCATCACACAGTTTCTCTCTTCCATCTCCATCACTCTCACCTCCCCCCTCCGTCTCTCTCTCTCTCTCTCTCTCTCTCTCTCTCTCTCTCTCTCTCTCTCTCTCTCTCTCTCTCTCTCTCCTCTCTCTTATAGTCTCTCTCTCTCTCATATCATCTCGTCTCTTTCTACTCCTCCTTCACCACCACTGTCCCGAATTTTCCATCTTTTCCTCTCACACTCTCTCTCTCTCTCTCTCTCTCTCTCTCTCTCTCTCTCTCTCATATCATCTCATCTCGTCTCTTTCCACTCCTTCACCACCACTATCCCGAATTTTCCATCCTTTCCTCTCACACAATCACACAATCAATCAGGTGAGAGGGTAACTGATATAGACTTTACCCCCATAATTCCCACATATCCCCTCCTAAACTACATAAAATCGTCTGAAGACAGCCAGAATACAATGTCAAAATGCGTCGTAATCGTCACCTCTTCCAAATGTTGTATTACATGTATCGTTTTCTCTCTCCCCCTGCACATAGTTTCTTCTCTGCTTTATCGCGGTTCTCTGTTAAATAGCTGTACCGGTACCTGCTTTCCCTTCCTATTCTAAATTTCCGTAATAAAACTATTCTTCCAATCTCTCTCTCTCTCTCTCTCTCTCTCTCTCTCTCTCTCTCTCTCTCTCTCTCTTAGACAAATATCTCGCATCAAACCCGCGACTGACTGCGTTTGTAAATAAATAACTATTTTATCCCCCCCTCAGTTACTAACCCATCTGTCCCCTACTAACTTCCTAATCCTGCCACGGACATTAGTTCCAGGGCAGTAGTTCCCTTTCCAATGTTCCCTTACCCACTCTAAACCACTGTTTGGACACTTGATCCTCAGTGTTTTGGAGGACAAGCAACCTAGAAGGGTCACTAGACCTGTTGTTGCTTGATTTCCTTTGTACTCCTTTGTACACACTCTCTCTCTCTCTCTCTCTCTCTCTCTCTCTCTCTCTCTCTCTCTCTCTCTCTCTCTCTCGTGGAACATATTGCGAAAGTTGTACAATGTAATAAAGTTTCCACATTGACAAGGAGGCTGGACATTAATTTCCAGGAGGATGAAGTAACATAGGTAAAAAAATATAAATACAAAATAAATATAAAAATAATATAATAAATACATAAATATATACAATGTTAGGTTTAGCATCAGTAGTATACAATATATACAATGTTATGTTTAGCATCAGTAGTATTCAATATATACAATGTTAGGTTTAGCATCAGTAGTATTCAATATATACAATGTTAGGTTTAGCATCAGTATATACAATATATACAATGTTAGGTTTAGCATCAGTATATACAATATATACAATGTTAGGTTTAGCATCAGTAGTATACAATATATACAATGTTAGGTTTAGCATCAGTAGTATTCAATATATACAATGTTAGGTTTAGCATCAGTAGTATACAATATAGCAATGTTAGGTTTAGCATCAGTAGTATACAATATATACAATGTTAGGTTTAGCATCAGTATATACAATATATACAATGTTAGGTTTAGCATCAGTATATACAATATATACAATGTTAGGTTTAGCATCAGTAGTATTCAATATATACAATGTTAGGTTTAGCATCAGTATATACATATACAATGTTAGGTTTAGCATCAGTAGTATACAATATATACAATGTTAGGTTTAGCATCAGTAGTATACAATATATACAATGTTAGGTTTAGCATCAGTAGTATACAATATATACAATGTTAGGTTTAGCATCAGTAGTATTCAATATATACAATGTTAGGTTTAGCATCAGTATATACAATATATACAATGTTAGGTTTAGCATCAGTAGTATACAATATATACAATGTTAGGTTTAGCATCAGTAGTATACAATATATACAATGTTAGGTTTAGCATCAGTAGTATTCAATATATACAATGTTAGGTTTAGCATCAGTAGTATTTAATATTTATAAACTTCGTGCTTTACTATGAATTTCTCAGTTGAAAATTTGCATTCTGATAGGGGCCTTGTTTCTCCAACTAAATTGCATGCCGACCTAAAGTCGGAGGGTGTGGTGGGTGGGGAGAAACCCTTCTGCTTTGCTATCCTTACCTTCCACTTTGTTGGAAATTCTATGTTAGCATTAAGTCTGAACTGCCTAGTAGGGACTGCAAGGTCTGTGCAGTCTGTGTATATATGTAACTGTATGTAACTCTCTCTCTCTCTCTCTCTAGGTCTAGGATTAAGTACTGGCCACCTCGCAGGGATCGTAAGATCTGTGTGGCCAGTGTATACATGTAAATCTATGTAAATCGCTATCTCTCTCTCTCTCTCTCTCTCTCTCTCTCTCTCTCTCTCTCTCTCTCTCTCTCTCTCTCTCTCTCTCTCTCTCTCTCTCTCTCCCATCATCAGGTCTCCATCTTTTCCGGAGTTTCGGATTTGCTCCAAGTTTTCTTTTATGCTTGCTCCCGTTTTCTATTTTCCTATTTGTTTTCTTTGATGGCATTGCTTCTTTCCATCACTTTCGGGTATTTTGTGTGGACTAGCCACACACCACTGTAGACAAATAGTGCTAACAAGATACATAGAGGGCCTCGGAGTCGGACGGATCCAAAGTTGAGTGGTCGATCCTATAAGTCCTTAATTAAACTGGCACGGGTTGTCCTTCTTCAGGGGACAGGTCCGCTTGGGGGCGTTTTTTGCATGGCCACCCTAAGGTGTCCAGCAATAGATAGAGATATCAATGGGGGACCGGCAAACGTCGTCTGCTGCTCTTTCCAAAACACCCAACATAGTCACTTCTATATTCATTAATGTTAAGAGACATATTACTCTTAAGGGGAGATCTCCACTTGAGGGATTTTTTTCTTGACCCCTTTCTCCCTCATGTTTAGCCGCATTGCTTTTGATATTATAAAACGTTTGCCCCATTAGTTTAGCGATTTTAAGAACTTTCACCCCATATTAAGACCTTTCGTGCCATTCAGGTGTAAATTTTATCCTGGCGAGCGATAGCGAGCCTGTAATTTAAGAGGAATCGGCCTTCGGCCGGGACATTTTTCTACCGAAAAATGTACAAATTTATCTTGAAAGGGACTCAAGGGGGTGTAATTTTAAGCTTGATGGAGGTCTAGGGAACAAACTAAATACCTCCCCTTAAATTCTATTCAGTACATTGCCCAGTACACAAAATATATATGATGCAGAATATATTAGGGAGACGATTAATATGAAGGGTGCGCCTGGAAGTGTGGTGGGAGGGCTTGTGGCTTTGGCTCCGCTGCATGTCTGCCTGCCGAGATCGGAACCTCTCCGGGTGGTATGGGGCCGGGGGAGTGCTGGAGCGACCTTGGTGACCCTGGTCTCTGGGTCTTCTCCTGGGTGACCTGGATGTGTGTGAGTTTGTGCTTTTTATCTGTGTTTATTTGTTGTTTTATGTTGTTTTTGTGTTTTCCCTGTTCTTGCTCTGTCTTGAGTCGGCTACCCCCAAAATGGGGATTGGGCCTGAACATATAGATAGATAGATAGATAGATAGATTAGGCCTACAGAGATATATGGCAAGGATCCGAAAATTTTCGGAAAAATAAAAACTCCCTCCTATAGTCTATTCGCTGTGAGTAGGCGAGAAATTATGACCTCTATCCTCCGTCACTCAAAAAGGGCTAGAGCAAATTGGCTGTACATTTCCACATCTATTCCTCGACTGACTCTTCCCAAATGGTAGAAATGTTAGGTCGATTTTTTTAGTAGGTTTTGAGTTACAGAGGTTAGAAGTTATGATTTTTTTAGTAGGTTTTGAGTTACAGAGGTTAGAAGTCATGATTTCTCGCCTACTTATAGCGAATAGACTATAGTTCTTCATCATCTAGTTTACGATCCTCTCCTAGCACCTCGTCTCTGATCTGTAATCTGGATATTTATGAGCCAATGGTGATATAGTTGGGTTGAATAATGGAGAGAGAGAGAGAGAGAGAGTCAATGGTGATATAGCTGGGTTGAATAATGGAGAGGGAGAGAGAGAGAGAGAGTCAATGGTGGTATAGCTGGGTTGAATAATGGAGAGGGAGAGAGAGAGAGAGTCAATGGTGATATAGCTGGGTTGAATAATGTAGATGGAGAGAGAGAGAGAGTCAATGGTGATATAGCTGGGTTGAATAATGTAGATGGAGAGAGAGAGAGAGAGTCAATGGTGATATAGCTGGGTTGAATAATGGAGAGGGAGAGAGAGAGAGAGTCAATGGTGATATAGCTGGGTTGAATAATGTAGATGGAGAGAGAGAGAGAGAGTCAATGGTGATATAGCTGGGTTGAATAATGTAGATGGAGAGAGAGAGAGAGAGAGAGAGTCAATGGTGGTATAGCTGGGTTGAATAATGGAGATGGAGAGAGAGAGAGTCAATGGTGATATAGCTATGTTGAATAATGTAGATGGAGAGAGAGAGAGAGTCAATGGTGATATAGCTGGGTGAATAATGTAGATTGGAGAGAGAGAGAGAGAGTGAAATGGTGATATAGCTGGGTTGAATAATGTAGATGGAGAGAGAGAGAGAGAGAGAGTCAATGGTGATATAGCTGGGTTGAATAATGGAGAGGGAGAGAGAGAGAGAGAGTCAATGGTGATATAGCAGTGTTAAATAATGTAGATGGAGAGAGAGAGAGAGAGTCAATGGTGATATAGCTATGTTGAATAATGTAGATGGAGAGAGAGAGAGAGAGAGTCAATGGTTATATAGCTATGTTGAATAATGTAGATGGAGAGAGAGAGAGAGAGTCAATGGTGATATAGCTGGGTTGAATAATGTAGATGGAGAGAGAGAGAGAGAGTCAATGGTGATATAGCTATGTTGAATAATGTAGATGGAGAGAGAGAGAGAGAGTCAATGGTTATATAGCTATGTTGAATAATGTAGATGGAGAGAGAGAGAGAGAGTCAATGGTGATATAGCTATGTTGAATAATGTAGATGGAGAGAGAGAGAGAGAGTCAATGGTGATATAGCAGTGTTAAATAATGTAGATGGAGAGAGAGAGAGAGAGTCAATGGTGATATAGCTATGTTGAATAATGTAGATGGAGAGAGAGAGAGAGAGTCAATGGTTATATAGCTATGTTGAATAATGTAGATGGAGAGAGAGAGAGAGAGTCAATGGTGATATAGCTGGGTTGAATAATGTAGATGGAGAGAGAGAGAGAGAGTCAATGGTGATATAGCTATGTTGAATAATGTAGATGGAGAGAGAGAGAGAGAGAGAGTCAATGGTTATTTAGCTATGTTGAATAATGTAGATGGAGAGAGAGAGAGAGTCAATGGTGATATAGCTATGTTGAATAATGTAGATGGAGAGAGAGAGAGAGAGTCAATGGTGATATAGCAGTGTTAAATAATGTAGATGGAGAGAGAGAGAGAGAGTCAATGGTGATATAGCTATGTTGAATAATGTAGATGGAGAGAGAGAGAGAGAGAGTCAATGGTTATATAGCTATGTTGAATAATGTAGATGGAGAGAGAGAGAGAGAGTCAATGGTGATATAGCTGGGTTGAATAATGTAGATGGAGAGAGAGAGAGAGAGTCAATGGTGATATAGCTATGTTGAATAATGTAGATGGAGAGAGAGAGAGAGAGTCAATGGTTATATAGCTATGTTGAATAATGTAGATGGAGAGAGAGAGAGAGAGAGAGAGAGAGAGAGAGAGAGAGAGCGAGAGAGAGAGAGTGAATGGTTATATAGCTGTGTTGAATAATGTAGATGATCGAGTGGGAGGGTGATGGGTGGGGTCGTATAAATAGGGGTTTACAAGAGAGAGAGAGAGAGAGAGTGACGGTATATCTGTGTTGAGTATGTAGATGAGAGAGGGAGGGGGGTGGGTAGGGTTGTAAAAATAGGGGTTTACACGTGTTCAGAGCCCTATATTCCAGAGAGAGAGAGAGAGTGAGTTGCACGGAGTTACAAGAAAAAGTTAGCATCTCAGAGACCTTGTGGTCCATTCCAGGGATATACTCGAAGTGAAAAGAGAGATACTGTTTAGTGCACTACACTCATTAGAGAGTGTGCAAAATACTATTTACTCTCTTCTTGAACTGCTCTACTGAATAACTGTTTACAACTTCGGAGAGAAGTTTGTTCTAGGTAGAACAGATCTTGTATGTGAAATTTGTTCAATAAATTCTAGTGCTGAACCTTTTCAATTCTAATTTTCAGTCATAGTTGTGTGTTGTATTCGGATAGAGGCTAAACATTTTGCTATAATCCACGTTGTCAAACCCATTAAGTATTTTTAAGACTTCAATGAGCACACCTCATAGTCTGTGTATCTCAAAACAGAAAGAGATTAAGAGCTCTCAACGGGTCCTAATAGCTCAGTCTTCTAAGCAATGGGATAAGCTTTGTAGCCCTAGTTTGTACTCTTTCCAGTCGCTCTATATCTTTCCTGAGTGCTGGAGATCAGAATTGAACAGCATACTCCAGGAGAGGCCATATTAGACCGTTGTAAAGTGTGAGGACTATTTCCTTATTTCTATACTTAAATTGCCTCTTAATATAGCCCAATAATTTCTTAGCTTTCTTCTCTACTTCCGTGCACTGCTTGGAAAACTTTAAGTCACTGCTAATCAGAACACCCAAATCCTATTCCAAGTCAGTCATTTCCAAAGGCATTCCCAATAGCGAATATCCTGACTTGGGGTTTGCTTGGCCGATATGCATCACCTTGCACTTTTCCAAGTTTAAAGGCATCTGCCATGTCTCCGACCATTCACCCAGTCTGTTTAGGTCCATCCTGAGCTGTTCAACTCCTTTGGGGTCTTTCACATTCAATCAAAGCTTTATGTCATCTGCAAACTTGGAGATCACACTCAACAGACCAATATTGATTGCCACTCGTTGTCTACCTGTTAGCCAACTTTCTATCCAATTTGTGACCTCTGTATTGATACTCACTTTTGACAGTAGCCTGCAATGAGGCACTTTATCAAAAAGTGTTTTGAAAATCTAAGTAAAGGATGTCTATGGCTCTACTTTTGTCATACTCACTCAGCATTTAGTGAAAAAAATCCAGCAAATTGGTAAGACATGATCGGTGTCGCCTGAATCCATGTTGGGAATCTGTAATTAAATTGTGGATTTCTAGGTAGTCAACTATCTTGTCTACTAGTATCCCTTTTCTTGGGACACTCATGATCCCCTTTCTTAAAGATTGGGATCACATTGGCCAGTTTCCAGTCTTCAGGGACCTCTCCATTTTCTAGTGATTTATTGAAGATTTCTGCCAAGAAAGGGGCGATTTCATCTCACACTTCACGTACAACTCGAGGAAGAAAGCCATCTGGGCCGGATGACTTGAACCTATTTAACTTATCTATTCTTTTTGCTACCTCCTCTGGGGTACATCTAATTTTGCTAAGAACTTCACCCTCATGCACTAATCCTGGACTTGGCATGTCACTGGTATTTTCCCTTGTGAATACTGAGGCAAAATAGTCGTTTAGGGATTTAGCTATATCAGTGTCAGAGGTTTGTAGTTGGCCTGTTGGTGAGAGAGAGAGAGAGAGATATAGACAAAATATATATAATCCTTCCAACAACCCTATATATTTTTATTTTTGAGATAACTAAACGCAAAGACTGAATAATAAAAATAATCTCCACGCTCCAGCTTTTAAATAATTGGCTTCAGTTTCCCGTAAAGTCCCGCTGGTAAGTTTTCTAAGAGGATGAGATTATTATTATTTATAAGTGAGAGAGAGAGAGAGAGAGAGAGAGAGAGAGAGAGAGAGAGAGAGAGAGAGAGAGAGAGAGAGAGAGAGAGAGAGAATCTGACAGCCACTCACACATTCTAAGCCAAAAAAAAATATATATACATATATACTGTATAAATAAAAAGAAATCACCTTTCCAAAAATAGAAAATAGACTGTCATCCATTAGCTGACCTTTGTAATATATATATATAACCGTTTTTACGATCATGACGCATTTTAGCAGTTTATTCTGGCTAACATTAGAAGTTTGTGTACAGCTTAGGAAGGAGCTGTGGGAATTAATAGGTTAAAGACTATCTCAATTAGCCCTCTGACTACCACATACCCTTCCTAATATAAATGAAATCGTCTAATACTATCCAAAAAGCAGAAAATAAATGCGTAATCGGATCTTGAAAGGACAAACAACACCCACACGAGCCTGATAACATTCCTTTGTGTACGGGAAGGCCGCTGGGGACGAGTGTGTCAATCTCTTATATATATATATTTTTTTTTTTTTTTTTTTTTTTTTTTTTTCCTATGTGAGTGAGGGAGGCAAAAGGCAGAACTGACTATAGCGAGTGCCTCCCCCATAGTTGAAAGAGTGACAGGGCCAAAATCAAGAGACGTTCGAGCCAAAATGCCTGGACACACGGAGTTTGAAGCAATTTAAGTCATAGGAAGAGGGAAAGACTGATTCTGGGAGAGAGTTCCAGAGCTCAGCTGTTGAATAGAAGAAAGTCTGAGAGTAACGTTATACTCTTGGGTTGGAGAGTTGCACAGAGTATACTGTATATATATATATATATATATATATTATGTGTATGAAGGAAACAAAAAGTGGCAGCTAAGGTCAGATATTAATTATATTGACAAAAAATGGGTCGAGTGGCCTAAAAATCGCCAAAATATATAGTAGGCCGTCTTAAAATCTGAAAACTAATGGGGCTAAACATGAGGAAGAAGGGTTACCAGAAAAACAACCCCTCTCCCCTTAAATTAATGGAAGAAATATGAAGCTGCCATGTCTCTGCATCCTAATTATTATTAACAGGTTAATTAATTATCGTAATTAAGGGGAGGCAGACCGTTTTCCCGGACCCCCTTCTCCCTAATGTTTAGCCCCACTAGTTTTGAGATTATTTGAGATTTTAACACCTTTCACTCCATTTCGTTGTCAATTTTAAGCCCTTTCGTGCCATTTAGGTGTCGATTATTTCCTGGCGAGCGATAGCGAGCCTGCAATTTTAATAGGAACCGGCCTTCGGCCGGGAAATTTTTCTACCGAAAAATGTACAAATTTATCTTGAAGGGGGGTCTAGGGGGTGTTTTTCTAAGCTTGATGGAGGTCTAGGGAGGAAAGTTTAAAAATGTATGAATACATTAACTAATAGACCAAACAAACGGTCAGTCTCCCCTTAACAACACATCGGGCTATAAAAAACGGTGATTAACCCCTTCCGTACCGGCGACGTCTTTTTCCTGTTATACCAGCCATGTTTAGCCTATGCTGTGCAGCTTACGGGGGTGATCCTTGGTTTTCGGTCAATATTTGTATATATATTTATTTGTTTGTGAGTTTCCTGGCTAGACCTCCATCAAGCTTAGAAGACAAAAAACCCTAGACCCCCTTTAAATGTGTACATT
>CM064578.1:64713896-64726396 GCA_032716605.1 Paralithodes platypus | reverse complement strand
GGTTTTCTGGACCTCCTTCTCCCTCGTGTTTAGCTCCTTTGATGTTTAGATAATTAGTAAGACGTTCGGCCCAGTATTTTGGCGATTATGTACACCCTTCGCCCCATTTTTTGTCAATATTAAGACTTCAAGATAAATTTTTACATTTTTCGATAGAAAAATGTCTCGGCCGAAGGCCAGTTCCTCTTGAATAACAGGCTCGCTATCGCTTGCGGGAAAAAGTCGACACCTAAATGGCACGAAAGGTCTTAACATTGACAGAAATGGGGCGAAAGGTCTTAAATCTCCAAACTAATGGGGCGAACGTCTTAACATCTCAAAAGTAATGGGGCTAAACATAAGGGAGAAAGGGGTCCAGAAATATATCCCTCAAGTGGAAATCTCCCTTTACTTAATTAACACCTCATTAAATCAGTGCTACCGAAAAATGTACTAATTTATCTGGTAGGGGGATCTGATGGATGTTATTTTTAAGGGGAGGTTTTTAGTTGATTCCCTAGACTTCCATCAAACTTAAAATTACTCCCCCTAGACCCCCTTTTAAGATAAATTTGTACATTTTTCGGTAGAAAAATGTCCCGACCGAAGGCCGCTTCCCCTTAAATTACAGGCTCGCTAGCGCTCACCAGGAAAAAATCGACACCTAAATGGCACGCATGGTCTTAAAATTGACAGAAATGGGGCGAGGGTTCTTAAAATCGTCAAAATAATGGGGCAAACGTCTTAAAATTAGAAAAGTAATGGGGCTAAGCATGAAGGAGAAAGGAGTCAAGAAAAAAGTCCCTCAAGTGGAAATCCCCCTAAAGTTACATGTTCTACATTATTGTATACACACACACACACACACATACACACACACACACACACACACACACACAGCCTAACACACACAGCCTAACACACACAGCCTAACACACACAGCCTAACACATACACACTCACACACACACACTAACACACACACACACACACACACACACTAACACACACACACACACACTAACACACACACACACACACACACACACACTAACACACACACACACACACACACACACACTAACACACATACACACACACACACACACACACACACACACACACCACACTATCTGACAACAGGCTATCCCTCACAACAACAACAAGAACAATGTCTGGGGCTGTCACGGAGCCAATCCCTGAGACTGTGTTCAATTATCCACCTTGATGACGAGGATGGCAGTGAAATGGTCTTGATATCTGTAGGTGTGTGTTTGTGTGTGGTGTGTGTGTGTGTGTGTGTCTTGTGGTGTGTGTGTGTGTCTTGTGGTGTGTGTGTGTCTGGCAGTGTAATGGTCTTGATATCTGTAGGTGTGTGGTGTGTGCAGTGTGTCTTGTGGTGTGTGTGTGTCTGGCAGTGTAATGGTCTTGATATCTGTAGGTGTGTGGTGTGTGCAGTGTGTCTTGTGTGGGTGTGTGCATATGTGTGTAACAAATTAAATAATGTGTCTTGTGTGGCATAGCATGTAGCGCAATTGTTATGAGTTGTATACCTATTGCATTCATTCTCATTAGAAATATCACTCCGGTGACACACACACACACACACACACACACACACACACACACACATATAGATACACAGCCCGTAGCCTAGTAATACACAGACCGTAGCCTAGTAGGTAGCGCTCTCGTCTCACACACGAGGGGTCGGGGGTTCAATCCCCGGCCGGGGGGAGACAAATTGGGCTTGTCTCCTTTCATGTGTTAGCCTCAGTTCACCTAGCTGTAAATAGGTACCTGGAATAAGTGGACGACGTTGTGACGTCCAATCTGGGGTTGGCAAAAATGGTACAAGGCGAGATGGGTATCATATGGTTCACCTAAGCTGATGGCTACCTAAGCCTTCGGGCGAGACGGTACCGTCTATAGTGAGAATGGTACCATACAGATCCACCCTAAGCCTTCGTTTCCGATGTCGCCAATCGGCTAAAAATACAGACTACACACACATCCACAGCCATTCCAACGATACATGTAACACCTACACATATAGGAGGCGGGAAATAACGAGCATGCTCACTCCCGCAATACAACTAGAGTAAGTACAACTAGAGTAAGTACACACACACACACACACACACACACACACACTAATTGGCTTTACCTGGCCTACAGTCCGTTGCCTCATTAACTCTTTTCCAATTCCCTCATTTAATCTCTCCCAAGGATTTAACTCCCATGTTTAGCCTCACCTAACCCTACCAGAACAGTTTTTGTATGTATGTATGTTTGTTTGCATACGTGAGTGTTTATGTATACGGGCATGTGCACACTTACTGCATGTTCTTATGTTCTTATATATGTATGTATATATATGCGTATGTATGTGTGTACGTATGCTTATATATGTATGTTCTGTATATATATGAGTAAAATAAATGTGTACTGTATATGCACTGTAAATCACTTACTCTCATGGTTAATTTATGATAATTTGTATTTTACACTAGCATAATTATTGTATTAATTTCTTGTTTTAATGTAAAGTACATTATACTCACCCATTGTAAACGGGGCTTACCATTTTCATATCTGTACATCTCATGTTCATCCACTAATTGTAAAATGTGTATTTTCAGCTCATGAGGCTGCCATTCTTTAATAAACCGTTTATTATTATTATTATTATTATTATTACACACACACAAACCACACACACCCACACCCACCCCCACACACACACACACACACACACACACACAGACACACACACACACACACACACACACACACACACACACACACACACACACAACCTACGTCATCAGCAACATACAGTATACAGATCGGGTTCCACGAAGATAATTTAGAGCGACGCTATTATTGATATGGTGCAGTGTGTGTGTGTGTGTGTGTGGGTGTGTGTGTGTGTGGGTGTGTGTGGGTGTGTTTGTGGGTGTGGGTGTGGGTGTGGGTGTGTGTGTGTGTGTGTGTTTGTGTGTGTGGGTGTGTGTGTGTGTGTGTGGGTGTGGGTGTGGGTGTGTGTGTGTGTGTGTGTTTGTGGGTGTGTGTGTGTGTGTGTTTGTGTGTGTGGGTGTGGGTGTGGGTGGGTGTGTGTGTGTGTGTGTGTGGGTGTGTGTGGGGGTGGGGGTGTGTGTGTGTGTGTACTTATTATATGCGTGTAAGTTATTTTTAGATGTCTAATGGGGGAGGAGTCTTGGCGGTATTTTTAAAGCTTCATAGAAATACTTTCTCTAAAGCATCTACTTTTTTTTGTATCCTCCCCTTTTTCCCCAGCTAACCTAATCCCACAAGGACCCCAATGGAAATACGCCTAACGGCCTAATTGGGCTATCCTTATTTGGAATTATGCAAAGCTGGTACATGTCATATTTGTAACATATTATGTGGTACCAACTCTGTACAATGCTAACTGAATAAATATTATTATTATTATTATTATTATTATTATTATTATTATTATTATTATTATTATTATTATTATTATTATTATTATTATTATAGGGAACAAACTAAAAACCTCCCTTTAATGCTGTCATATGTAGCATCATAATTACCTGTTAATTACCTACCTGGGCCGGAGTTAGGAGGTATATGTGTGTGTGTGTGTGTGTGTGTGTGTGTGTGTGTGTGTGTGTGTGTGTGTGTGTGTGTTCTGTTGGCATTAAGGGACCTAGCCCGTGTTTTTAAGGGGAGATCTCCACTCGAGGGATTTTTTTCTTGACCCCTTTCTCCCTCATATTTAGCCCCATTGCTTTTGATAATATAAAACGTTTGCCCCATTAGTTTAGCGATTTTAAGAACTTTCACCCCATATTAAGACCTTTCGTGCCATTCAGGTGTCAATTTCATCCTCGCGAGCGATAGCGAGCCTATAATTTAAGAGGAACCGGCCTTCGGCCGGGATATTTTTCTACCGAAAAATGTACAAATTTATCTTGAAAGTGACTCAAGGGGGTGTAATTTTAAGCTTGATGGACGTCTAGGGAACCAACTAAAAACCTTCCCTTAAGCTAGCAGAAATTGACACATCCCCATCTTTATTGTAATGTAAAACTTGCAAAATAAACAAACCAAAACTGGGACGACATAATATAAAGACAAAAAAACTTATCAAGTGTCCAAACAGTGGTTTAGAGTGGGTAAGGGAACATTGGAAAGGGAACTACTGCCCTGGAACTAATGTCCGTGGCAGGATTAGGAAGTTAGTAGGGGACAGATGGGTTAGTAACTGAGGGGAGGATAAAATAAAGTTATTCATTTACAAACGCAGTCAGTCGCGGGTTTGATGCGAGATATTTGTCTAAGCGAAGTTTAAATGAATCAACGGTGCTGCAGTCTATGACATCTCGGGGAAGCCCATTCCATAAGTTGACAACTCGATTGAAGAAGACATTCTTAGCTTCGTGTGAGTTAAAAGATAAAGCCGGTATCACACGATCCCTTTTTCACTCAATTTTTTTTTTTTTTTTTTTTTTTTTTTTAAAGAGACAATGAACGGAGGAAAGAAAAACACAGATAAAACAAAAAGGTCCATGTGCCTAAAGGCATCCTCCATTCATAAAATGTTTGTAACAACTGGATTTAAACATTTGTAGATTGTAAGTTTGTGGAAAGCAATTCGAGGGAAGTGAATTCCAAAGAGTAGTAGCTCTGGGGATAAATGAATTCTGATAAGCAGAAGTTCTGCATTGTGGAGGAGAAAGTGTAAATTCATGGGCGCTCTCAGCTGCCCTAGTTCTACGGGGAAAGATGTGGAGAGGCGGCACAATTGAAGCAAGTTCCTCGGAACAATTGCTGTGAAAATATCTGTAGAATAATGCAAGGGATGCAACGTTTCTTCGTATGGATAATGTAGGAAGGTCCTGTGTGATTGCCTCAACACTGGTCTGGCAGCTGATGAAGTCAACATTTAATAGTTTTCGGTTACCTAAATTCATCTATCACCAGTCTTGTTTGCGATACCCGTGCAAAATACTCCATAAATATTGGCAGAAAAATGTTGATCATCGAATGTTGACTATAAAATCTCTCGTGTGATACCGGCTTTAGTTTACTCCCTAGACTTCTATCAAGTTTAAAAAACACTCCCAAGACCACTTTCAAGATATATTTGTACATTTTTCGGTAGAAAAATGTCCCTGCCAAAGTTCGGTTCCTCTTGAATTAAAGGCTCGCTATCGCCTGCCAGGAAAAATCGACACCTAAATAGGATGAAAGGTCTTAAAATTGACAAGAAAATGGGGCGAAAGGTGGTCAAAATGGCCAAACTAATCTCAAAGCAAACACCATAATCACCTGTAATTACCTGCCTGGCCCGGAGTTACGAGGAGCTGTGTTTGGTTTTGTTGTCATTATTGTTGTCATTTTGTTATTATTGTGTTGTTGTTATTGTTGTCATATTGTTTTTGTTGTCATATTGTTATTGTTGTCATTATTGATGTCATATTGTTAGTGTTGTTGTTGTCATTATTGTTGTCATATTGTTAGTGTTGTTGTTGTTGTCATAATTGTTGTCATTATTGTTGTCATAATGTTATTGTTGTTGTTGTTGTCATTATTGTTGTCATATTGTTAGTGTTGTTGTTGTTGTCATAATGTTATTGTTGTTGTTGTTGTCATTATTGTTGTCATTATCTTTGTCATATTGTTAGTGTTGTTGTTGTCATTATTGTTGTCATAATGTTATTGTTGTTGTTGTCATTATTGTTGTCATTATTGTTGTCATATTGTTAGTGTTGTTGTTGTCATTATTGTTGTCATAATGTTATTGTTGTTGTTGTTGTCATTATTGTTGTATTGTTATTGTTGTTGTCATATTGTCATTATTGTTGTCATATTGTTTTTATTGTTGTCATATTGTTATTGTTGTTGTTGTCATTATTGTTGTCATATTGTTATTGTTGTTGTTGTCATTATTGTTGTCATTGTTATTGTTGTTATTTTTATTGTTGTCATATTGTAGTTGTTGTTGTCATTATTGTTGTCATTGTTATTGTTGTTATTTTTATTGTTGTCATATTGTAGTTGTTGTCATTATTGTTGTCATAGGCTATTGTTATTGTTGTTGTAATTATTGTTGTCATTGTTATTGGTGTCATATTGTTATTGTCGTTGTCTTTATTGTTGTCATATTGTTATTGTTGTTGTCATATTGTTATTGTTGTTGTCATTATTGTTGTCATGTTATTGTTGTTGTCATTATTGCTGTCATATTAATATTAGTATGTGTTGTGTTTTGTCATAGTGTTACTGTGTTGTCATTATTGTTGTCACATTGTCATTGTGTTGTGTTCTGTTGTCATTATTGTTGTCATATTGTCATTGTGTTGTGTTCTGTTGTCATTATTGTTGTCATATTATCATTGTGTTGTTTTCTGTTGTCATAACTGTTGTCATACTGTTATAGGTATCGTGTGGTTCATGATGCTTTTTCTCTGTTATTGCTTTGGCCACTGTTAAAAAGCAGTGCGAGGAAGGTACAGTCGCGATAATAAGTGATGGCTCGGCACCAAGTATGTTTTGATCAATATTTGGTATCAGCAATATCTATAAGCTTCATTTCTCCATATCGAGTGAAATATACAAACATGTTCCTACACTTACCCACCCTATTCAACATCTGACAAACATTAATACAGCACAGAGCAAGCCAAACGTAATGACAACTGGGACATGACTTATTAGCGCGACCGTACACTCGGATACCATAGTCTCTAGCCAACTCATAGATATTACTGGACTTCAAATAATTCTAACTATGGAAGTATATCTCTGGAAACCAACTTATCAATATAATTTTCTATACATCAACTACAAAACTATATATATTATATATTGAAAAGAAAGTTCCATCAAAATATCAAACCAGATAGTTATAATTGCATAACAAAAAACATAGGGGTCCACGATTTCTCCTGGGTGGGCTGTAGACTATGGTATCTGAGTGTACAACAACAACAAAAACACACACACACACACACGCACAGTTAAAACCCCCAATAATAATATAAAAACTCTCTCTCCCTCGTGACCCAATTTTTTCATATTTTGTTTTCGTCAGTTATTCATTAAAAAAGCGGCACTCTTCCCTCTGCGCAAAAATAAGGGACGAAAAGTGCACTAGGATATTACTGTGCTAATATTTCGGCTGCAGTGTGGGTGTGTGGGTGTGGGTGTGTTTATGTGTGTGTGTGTGTGTGGCTGTGCGCGTGTGTGAGATAGGGAAGGGGGGATGGAGGAAGAAAAAACACATGAGAGAGGGAGAGGGAGAGTTAAGGAGGTGGGGTGGGAGACAAAAAAAACATACTGTATATGAGAGAGAGAGCGAGAGAGAGAGAGAGAGAGAGAGAGAGATGGAAAAGGAGACAGAAAATAAACACATGAGAGAGAGAGAGAGAGAGAGAGAGAGAGAGAGAGATGGAAAAGGAGACAGAAAATAAACACATGAGAGAGAGAGAGAGAGAGAGAGAGAGAGAGAGAGAGAGAGAGAGAGAGATAAGGATGGAAAAGGAGACAGAAAATAAACACATGAGAGAGAGAGAGAGAGAGAGACTGCTAATTACTATAATTGTGCTTGTTATTAAGAGTACATGTTATGGAGAGAGAGCGATGTACTCTACTCTCTCTCTAAACTATTATATATCTATCTATATATATATATATATATATATATAGATAGATAGATAGATAGATAGATATACTGTATAAAGTATGTACAATATTTTCTTTTCTTCTCAACTCTGTGCCTATCCGTCCGTTTTTCTCTACCCAATTTCCTCCTTGACCTGAATTGTCTGACCCTTCGCTCATATTGGCAATTAGCAGAGAGAGAGCGAGAGAGAGAGAGAGAGAGAGAGAGAGAGAGGGGGGGGATAGGAATAGATAGAGAGAGAGATAGAGAGAGAGAGAGAGAGAGAGAGGGGGGGGGATAGGAAGATAGAGAGAGAGAGAGAGAGAGAGGGATAGGAATAGATAGATAGAGAGATAGAGAGAGAGAGAGAGCGAGAGAGAGAGAGAGAGAGAGAGAGAGAGAGAGAGAGAGAGAGAGGGGGGATAGGAATAGATAGAGAGAGAGAGGGGGGGGATAGGAATAGATAGAGAGAGAGAGAGAGGGATAGGAATAGAGAGAGAGAGAGAGAGAGAGAGAGAGGGGGGGGGGAATATGATAGGAGATAGAGAGAGAGAGAGAGAGAGAGAGAGAGAGAGAGAGAGAGAGAGGGGGGGATAGGAATAGAGAGAGAGATAGAGAGAGAGAGAGCGAGCGAGAGAGAGAGAGAGAGAGAGAGAGAGAGAGAGAGAGGGGGGATAGGAATAGATAGAGAGAGAGATAGAGAGAGAGAGAGAGAGAGGGGGATAGGAATAGATAGAGAGAGAGAGAGAGAGAGAGAGAGAGGGAGAGAGAGGGGGAATAGGAATAGATAGAGAGAGAGAGATAGAGAGAGAGAGAGAGAGAGAGAGAGAGAGAGAGAGAGAAAGAAAACGAGAGAAAGATAAAATGAAAGCCACAATTAGGCAGCGATATGTCAATGTATGACTGTATGTTATATGTATGACTGTATGTTATATGTATGACTGTATGTTATATGTATGCATAATATTATATGGTTTTGGGAGGTTCATGTATGGACAACTTATATTCATACATTTGTCTCCTGAAACATACTGCCATGGTTAGAAATAGGTTAAGGGGAGGAAGACCGTTTGTTTGGTCTATTAATTCATTTATTCATATATTTTTTTAGTTTCCTCCCCAGACCTCCATCAAGCTTAGAAAAACACACCCTAGACCCCCCATCAAGATAAATTTGTACATTTTTCGGTAGAAAAATTTCCCTGCCGACGGTCGGTTCCTCTTAAAATTGCAGGCTCGCTTTCGCTCGCCAGGAAAAAATCGACACCTAAATGGCACGAAAGGTCTTAATATTGACAACGAAATGGGGCGAAAGTTGTTAAAATCGCCAAACTAATGGGCCGAACGTCTTATGATCTCAAAACTAGTGGGGCTAAACATTAGGGAGAAGGGAGTCCAGAAAAACGGTCTGCCTCCCCTTAAGTTCACGAATGCTAGAGTGGGCTAGAGACTATGGTATCCGAGTGTACATTTGTGGATTCACCAACTTCACTGCAACACTCTCTCTCTCTCTCTCTCTCTCTCTCTCTCTCTCACACACACACACACACTCTTTGTTCATATCTTCCTGCTATTTTAAGACCATTGTCCCTTATCCCTCCCTCCCATTCCACCTCTATTTATTCACCAGATGTTCAGCTCTCACCACTAACAGGAATATCACTAATTTCCAGTTTATTTTCAACTGACGGTAAATTGCAAAGTTTCCATCAAGATTTCTCGGATATTTGGAATATTTTGTAGTGCAATATGGTGCTAATTGTATTAACTTAGTCTTAATATGATGCAGAGACATATTAGTTTCATATTTTGTAGTGCAATATGGTGCTAATTATATAAACTTGGTCTTAACCCTTTCAAGCTCCAATACGCGTTTCTGTTCTGTTTCTGGCTACTATTAGACAATTTTATTCAGATTAGTAACGGTATATGGAAGTCAAAGGGTTGATTGAGATAGTATTTACCCTTTTGATATCCGCAGATACTTCCTAAGCAGCATAAAATCGTCTAATGCTAGCCAAAATAAACTGCTAAAACGCGTCAGAGCTTCAAAGGGTTAATATGATGCAGAGACGGGGTAGTTTCATATTTTTCCATAAAGTATCGAGAAATTAGCTGCTAAGGGATTTAATTTACCGTCAGATGAAATGAAACAGAGTAGACAGTAGTTCGTCTATCACAACTATTACTATTTAGCTGACATTAATCCTACTATGACTATCACTGCTATTAATCCTACTATCACAACCATTGTCATTGTGTCTACTACTAATCCTACTATCGCCATCACAGTCACTACTATCAATCCTACTATCACTATCACAACGGCTACCACTAATGCTACTAGTACTATCACATTCACTATCATTACTTCCACTATCCTACTATCACTAAGACTATTACAACCACTAAACTTACTATCACTATCACAACCACTACCATTATTACTACCACTAATCCTACTATCACTATCACAAACACTACTACCATTAATATACATATCACAGCTAAACACATATAGCCTTTAACTCTACCATATAATAATGAATACAATAAATATACCCTAACTATCCATTAATTAATCGCGACCACAACAACGCTAATTATCACAGAGCAATTACATAAAGTTAGGAAATTATTTGAAAAGTTACCACTATCCAAAACCACCATTACCACCACGTCCACCCCATCACTGTCCTCTGTTCAGTTTAAGAGGAGATGGGGCGTATTCCTGGTCCCCGTTGTTGATTACTTAATATCCAATTCCACCTATCTATTGATTACTTATATCTAATTCCACCTATCTATTGATTACTTAATATCTAATTCCACCTATCTATTGATTACTTAATATCTAATTCCACCTATCTATTGATTACTTATATCTAATTCCACCTATCTATTGATTACTTAATATCTAATTCCACCTATCTATTGATTACTTATATCTAATTCCACCTATCTATTGATTACTTAATATCTAATTCCACCTATCTATTGATTACTTATATCTAATTCCACCTATCTATTGATTACTTTATATCTAATTCCACCTATCTATTGATTACTTAATATCTAATTCCACCTATCTATTGATTACTTATATCTAATTCCACCTATCTATTGATTACTTTATATCTAATTCCACCTATCTATTGATTACTTTATATCTAATTCCACCTATCTATTGATTACTTAATATCTAATTCCACCTATCTATTGATTACTTATATCTAATTCCACCTATCTATTGATTACTTTATATCTAATTCCACCTATCTATTGATTACTTTATATCTAATTCCACCTATCTATTGATTGCATTATCTCTAATTCCACCTATCTATTGATTACATTATCTTTAATACCACCTATCTATTGATTAATCTATATATAATACCACCTGTGTCTCCTGATTAGTCTATCTCTATTACTACCTTTCTATGGATAACTTTATCTCTAATTCACACTCACACATTCCCTCACACTCACACATTCCCTCACACTCACACATTCCCTCACACTCACACATTCCCTCACACTCACACATTCCCTCACACTCACACATTCCCTCACACTCACACATTCCCTCACACTCACACATTCCCTCACACTCACACCTTCCCTCACACTCACACCTTCCCTCACACTCACACCTTCCCTCACACTCACACATTCCCTCACACTCACACCTTCCCTCACACTCACACATTCCCTCACACTCACACATTCCCTCACACTCACACATTCCCTCACACTCACACATTCCCTCACACTCACACCTTCCCTCACACTCACACCTTCCCTCACACTCACACCTTCCCTCACACTCACACATTCCCTCACACTCACACCTTCCCTCACACTCACACATTCCCTCACACTCACACCTTCCCTCACACTCACACCTTCCCTCACACTTTCCCTCACACTCACACCTTCTCTCTAGTTCATTCACAGTCACTTCCTATACTGACTAAGATCTTCTAATAATAGCTAAAATAAACTGCCATAATGCGTCAGAATTACTCATATTCATTGCAAGTATATATATATATATATATATATATATATATATAGAGAGAGAGAGAGAGAGAGAGAGAACGTGCATACATGGAAACAAAATAAAATAAAATAAAACATCATCCACTTTCATAAGCAGTGAGGGTCCGAGTCTAGGGGTTGAGACAGTGAAGCACGGGGGCAAATCAGCTTCAGAGATGGGGCTGCTTCGAGCAGTGAGTGGGTGCTTCACATGCCTCACTCCCTAGACTGATATTTGACCTCATGGACTTCACCGTGTTGAGCGGTAGAATGTACAGGCTCTCAGCCTCTTGTTCTATCTATCTATCTATCTATTTGCTCAGGCCCATTCACCATTTTGATTTTATTTTGTATATTGTGTTTATGTTTTACTGGGGGTGGTTGACTCGAGACAGAGCCCGAATAGGTACAACATATTACAAATATAATATGCAATATAAAGAAATATATACAAATAACATATATATATATATATATATATATATATATATATATATATATATATATATATATATATATATATATACTGTATATATATATCGCAAGTATTACCTGTACCGCTCTAGCCAGCATCATTACAACTTTTTAACAACCGTCACATAATTACCTCCATAATCACCAACACAACTTTTTTAACAAGTAGCACATTTCCCAGCCTCATCACCACCACCACCACCATCATCACCACCACCACCACCACCACCACCACCACCATCATCACCACCACGATAATCACCAAGCCGGACACATAAAGAGCGACATGTATTCATTAAAAAGAACCCTGCTGGATTTGTGTATTCGTAATGTGCTCCCCAGCTCTC
>CM064578.1:64668896-64708896 GCA_032716605.1 Paralithodes platypus | reverse complement strand
TCTCTCTTCTCTCTCTCTCTCTCTCTCTCTCTCTCTCTCTATATATATATATATATATATATATATATATATATATATATATACTGTATGTATATATACTGTATGTATATATACAGTATATATATATATATATATAATATATATATATATATATAAGCTACTATTATTACCTTAAAAATTGTAATTTTTACATCTACAACTTGATAATGCTCCAAACCTACAATAGCTCCCCCCTGGGGGTAAGGGGATCCTCCATAATTATTGGAGGAAAAGAATCTGCCTCATGTATCCTATTGAGTCCCGCAAGGTGACTAAAAGGGGGTGAAAGAGATCCGCCTGCAATGGTGGCACTGCTGGGAGGGCTGCGGATGGAGGAAACATTGATCCAAAGATACGAACCCATGGACCAACGACCTCCTCCCATGCTGCCCTCTCACAAACGGATCTCACTACACCCTACCTCCCCCCGGGGAGGTGCGGAACCAGTGAATACCTGGTAGCCGCGGGATTCCCATAAAGGGGATCTTGGGGCAACAACAACAACAACAAACTACAGTAGTTTTAACATTACAAGTCCCACAGTACCATGTGATTATGATTATGGTGTTATAGTTGTAGTTGTTATGATTATATTTTAGCAACGGATATTTGGATTGAAACAGTAATGATAATATCGATGAATTCCTAACCTACCTTTAATATTGCAGGTCCCACGGCAACCTCGCTACCGTCGGCCGGCACTCGGCTCCAACCCTCGCTTCACTCCGGGCGACGACGCAGTGATAGTGTCGGCAGTGTTACTCTGAGCGGCAGCAGCAGTCGACCCGTCCAGCCCATCAAGCCGCTCCTGGACCTGAGCTCTGCTGGACCGATCGCCCTCAGTGGTGATACTATTCCTCGGTCGCTGCATCCAGTGTTTGACCAGGCGGCTCCGCGCAATGTTACGAGTCTGGCGGACAGTGCAGCGTATCTCCACTGTCTTGTCCACAACCTTGGCACCAAGAGTGTAAGAATAATAAGAGTAGTCATAGTGGAATTAGTATTTGTATTGGCTGTAATAGTTCTTGTTGTTGTTGCTGTTCCCCAAGCTGCCTGGCCGAACAGCGCCAAGGCCCTGAGCAAGGCCAAGGCCATAACTGAGCGCCCCCACAGAACCCTCCCTGCCGACCACAATAAAGCCTGGGTGACCGAAGCCACTCCATGGCGGGGAGCTGAGGAGGGTGAGGAAACGCCCGGGAAACCAAAGCCCCACCCAGGGCCCTGTGCCCCTCAGCAATTATGAAGAGAAAGCTGAGGGGCGAAGGAAAAATGTGACGCTTTGGCTTCCAATCTTGGTAGTTTGGGAGGTCAATCCACTGAAGAGACGCCGTCACTTGAGATCTAGAAAATATATAAGTAAAAGGAACAGTCAGAGTAAGCTATGGGTATGGCAGAGATCGCTCAGTTCTCACTCTGATAGACCAGCCCATCACCACATGACTAGAACCCAATCCTCTCAGCAACAGCTAGGAAAGGCCCTAGAAAGCCGCCTTTGGCGGGGGGATAGCTCCCCTATTTCAACACCTTTTGGGGTTGGGCACCCGCTCGGCTGTAATAGTTGTTGTCGTAAGCAGCTCCTTGCAATGTAACTAGTCTGGCAGACATCACGGCGTATCTCCACTGTCTGGTCTACAACCTCGGCACAAAGAGTGTAAAACAATTAGAGTAGTCGTGGTGGAATTTGTATTAGTATTGACCGTGATAAATGATGTTGTTATAGTTCCCCAGACTGTCTGGGCGAATTATCCCGAGTCCAGTTGCCCAAAGTCGCTCAAGATGCTCGGCCCCCGAAGGGGCCAGGGTGAGATGAGATCTGTCGCTGAGAGGGCAGCAGGGGAGGTGATCATCGGACCACAGGCTTGCACCCCGAGTACAGTGCCATCCAATCGGGTGATTTCGCCGTAGGCGGATCCTGTCATGGTCACTAATCTGGTTGACAGAGCGAACCTGAAGAGTATCAAGAGGGATATCATCTGAACCTTGTAACAAAAAACGTATTTTACCGAGTTTTGGCAAGAACATTGATTAAACTATGTCTGTTTATCTATCTATTGCCAGATGCGTTGTGGCCATTAATGAGTTTATTGGTCCTAAGCATACTAATGAAAGATAGGTATGTAGTAATACACTCTATACTCCCCCAGGTATCATGGATCAGACAGAGGGACCTACACATCCTAACAGTGGGTCGGTACACCTACACCACGGATCAGAGGTTCGAGGTGATCCACTCCCCAGACTCTCAAGACTGGATCCTCAAGATAAGCTACGCCCAGGTTCGAGATTCTGGAGTCTACGAGTGTCAGATATCCACCAAGCCAGTCCGATCTTACCCAATTCACCTCAGTATTTTTGGTAAGCTGTATTTTTCTTGTTACCTAAATCCGATCCAGTCATATTATACCCCATTCACCTTAGTGTTTTGGAAAGGTGTATTTTTCGTATTACCTAAATCAAGAAATTCAAGCTTCTAGACATTTATTTATTTTTAAGTAATGTTACAATTACGTCACAAATAAGCCACACATACAATTAGGGTCCTTATATTAATTGATTTAAAATTGAAAATGCTTCTCAGAAAATGAGGTGTAAGTATTTTTGGGATAATATAATAGGCATGATGTCTTTTGTTTCCCATTTCTAACCACGTATACCACCTTTATTCAGTAGTTGTTGTTGTTGTTGTTGTTGTTCCCTAAGCTGCCTGGCCGAACAGCCCCGAGTCCCTAAGGAAGGCCATGGCCACGGTCGGGCTTTCCCACAGAGCTCTCAAGGAGTGTAGACTGTGTTGTTGGCATAAGTGGTTGTGTGAAATGCAGTCTTCTATGATGTGTTTAATAGTATGGGGTGCTGTAATATATATGCTGTAATAAATAAATAAACAGCACCCCATACTATGTATTCAGTAGTTGTCTGTTGTAGTTGTCTGATAAGAAAGCTGGATGTGATGGAGATGAGCTGCTTCTTGAAGAGTATGTGTTGAGTGACTCGTAGAGACAGATTGAGGAATGAAGAGATACGTAGGAGAGTGGGACAACAGGAACCTTTGTCGGCCAGAGTGGACAGAAGGGTGCTGAGCTGGTATGGACATGTTGAGCCAATGGAAGATGAAAGGCTTACGAGAATATGTGAGACAGTTAAAATGGGAGGTAGGAAGACCTCCATTGAGTTGGAGAGATTGTGTAGTACAAGCATTGGAAGATATTGAAATGACTATAGATCGGGCAAGAGAAGTGGTAATAAATAGGAATTAATGAAAAATGCTTGTGGATAGATGAGTGATAACGCGGTAGTTTTGGAGAGGGGACAAGCGCCAGTTGGACTAGATAATAGTCTGTCAGGCGCCTGGCCAAGGGAGCCGGTATATATGAAGGATCATGACTGGATGTGAGATGGGCAGGCATTATGGTGTGCTCTGCTGCGTATCTGCCTGCCAAGACCGGAACCTCTCTGGGAGGTCTGGGGCTGGGGAAATGCTGGAGTGTTCCTGGTTCTCTGGGTTTCTCCTGGACGACCTAGATGTGTGTGAATATATATTTTGTTGTGTTTTTATGTTGTTGTTGTTGTTGTTGGTGTTCCCCAAGCTGCCTGGCCGAACAGCCCCAAGGCCCTGAGCAAGGCCAAGGCCATAACCAAGCGCCCCCACAGAACCCTCCCTGCCGACCACAATAAAGCCTGGGTGACCGAAGCCACTCCATGGCGGGGAACTGAGGAGGGTGCGGAAATGCCCGGGAAACCAAGACCCACCCAGGGCCCAGTGCCCCTCAGCAATTATGTAGAGAAAGTTGAGGGGCAAAGGAAAAATGTGACGCTTTGGCTTCCAATCTTGGTAGATTGGGAGGTCAATCCACGGAAGAGATGCCGTCACTTGAGATCTAGAAAATATATAAGTAAAAGGAACAGTCAGAGTAAGCTATGGGTATGGCAGAGATCGCTCGGTTCTCGCTCTGATAGACCAGCCCATCACCACATGACTAGAACCCAATCCTCTCAGCATCAGCTAGGAAAGGCCCTAGAAAGCCGCCTTTGGCGGGGGGATAGCTCCCCTATTTCAACCTCTTTCGGGGTCGGGCACCCGCCCTGTGTTTTTATGTTGTGTTGTGTTGTCTCTGTTCGGGCTCTGTCTCGAGTCGGCCACCCCCAGCTATGGGGTATGTGCCTGTATACATACATACATACATACATACATACATACATACATAGCCTACATATGTTACTTTATAATAACGTATACAATTTTTTCTTCTTGTCGTGTAGAAAGAAAAATTAATGGTACTCGTAGTTTGTTCATTTAGAATTAAAAATTACCATACTTTCCCCCCCAGCCTCCCCCCACGCCAGTATCGTCGGGGCCCCAGACATGCACGTGGATAAAGGCTCTACCATCAACCTGACCTGTATTGTGTCTCACAGCCCGGATGACCTGCCCAACTATGTCTTCTGGTACCACAATGGAGAGGTCAGCAGAGAGAGAGAGAGAGAGAGTGTGTGTGTGAGTGTGAATCAGAGAGTGAGAGTGTGTACTTACTCTAGTTGTACTTACTCTAGTTGTATTGCGGGAGTGAGCATGCTCGTTATTTCCCGCCTCCTATATGTGTAGGTGTTATATGTATCGTTGGAATGGCTGTGGATGTGTGTGTAGTCTGTATTTTAGCCAATTGGCGACATCGGAAACGAAGGCTTAGGGTGGATCTGTATGGTACCATTCTCACTATAGACAGTACCATCTCGCCCGAAGGCTTAGGTAGCCATCAGCTTAGGTGAACCATATGATACCCATCTCGCCTTGTACCATTTTTGCCAACCCCAGATGGGACGTCACAACGTCGTCCACTTATTCCAGGTACCTATTTACAGCTAGGTGAACTGAGGCTAACACATGAAAGGAGACAAGCCCAATTTGTCTCCGCCCGGCCGGGATTGAACCCCCGGCCCCTCGTGTGTGAGACGAGAGCTCTACCACTAGGCTACGGGCTGTGTGACAGTGAGTGTGTGTGTAAGAGAGAGAGAGAGAGAGATAGAGAGATAAATGGGAGAAACTCTTGCCATGTGTATCGTGTCTCACAGCCCGGATGACCTGCCCAACTATGTCTTCTGGTACCACAATGGAGAGGTCAGCTGAGAGAGAGAGAGAGAGAGAGAGAGTGAGAGTGAGAGAGAGCAAGAGAAGGGAGGAGGAGGAAGAGAGCGAGAAAGAAAAGATCATAACAAAACAAAAGAAAATAGAAGAGAGAGAGAGACAGAGTACAAACATATGTATTTATATAATTTTCTGTAAGTAAACTACAAAACTATACATACAATTTATTGAAAAACAAGTTCTATAAAAAAAATCAATCCAGATAAATATAATTGCATAAAGAAAAACATAGGGGGTCCACGAATTCTATTACCTAGATAATGCTATAGTTATCCCGGAAGTAGCCGACCACAGAAAACGTATTATTTGTCCTCCTCCTCTAGTCTATTCGCTGTAAGTAGGCGAGAAATCATGACCTCTATCCTCTGTAACTCAAAAACCAGTAGAGTAATCGAGCTAATATTTCTACCATTGGGGAAGAGTCAGTCAAGGAATAGATGTGGCAATTTACAGCCCATTTGCTCCAGCCCTTTTTGAGTGACAGAGGATAGAGGTAATGATTTCACGCCTACTTACAGCGAATAGACTGTAGGGACGATGGCACCCGAGCGTACAGTCACCCACATAAGTTCTGTTCCTCGTCGTGATCTTATGTATGAAAGTAATGTTAGTATGAATGAATTGCGAGCCCGATTTCTTTTAAGGGAGCCCACCTCGCTTTTTTGTTCTCTTTTTCTCCCTCTCTCTTTGGCTTGTATCCATTCGTCCCCATTCAGCCTACTGTTTAAGACGTTTACCCCCATCCAGGTGTCAATATTTTCCTGGCGAGCGGTAGCGAGCCAGCATTTAAAAAAAAAAAAAATTGACAGCAAGCTAGATTTGTACATTTTTCGATAGAAAAATGTCTCCGGCGAAGCCAGATTTCTTCATACAATGCTGGCTCGCTATCACTCGCCAGGAAGAATACGACACCTGGATGGGGATAAACGTCTTAAAACAGTTGGCTGAATGGGGCCGAATGGATACAAGCCAAGGAAAGAGAGAAAGATAAAAAAAGCCAGTGAACCCCCCTTAATATTCTAGAATGAGGATAACATATGGAGCTTGCAATATTCCGGTGCCTTTAAGAGAGATTACGCTCAAAAGGATCAGCCAACCATGCAACATTTATCTCTGTGTAATTAACCCATTCAGTACCAGGGACGTCCTTTTCATCATATTCTGGCAACTATTAGACGACTTTAAGCAGCTTAGGAAGGACCTCTAGCCATTATAAGGCTTCAAACTATCTCAACCAACCCTTTTAACTGTCACAGATCTTTCCTAAGCTGCATACGATCGTTTAAATGTAGCTAGCATAAAATATAGCACACGTCGCTGATACTCAAAGGGTTAAATAGGTATTGTATATATTGTAATATGGCTAAATAAAACATTTCAATACCCCCCCCCCCCCACCCTTCACCCCCAGGTGGTGAACTACGACTCCCCCAGGGGTGGTATTACGGTGGTTACGGAGAGGGGCAATAACACCAGGGGGTACCTACTTATACAGGTTAGTGGGTATGTGTGTGTGTGTGTGTGTGTGGGTGTGGGTGTGTGTGTGTGTGTGTGTGGTATTTCTTTATCCAGATTAATAAGGGTATATGGAAGAGGGTTAATTGAGATAGTCGGTACGGTACCCTTTTAATTGAGATAGTCGGTACGGTACCCTTTTAATTGAGATAGTCGGTACGGTACCCTTTTAATTGAGATAGTCTGTATACCCTTTTAATTGAGATAGTATGTATACCCTTTTAATCCCCACAGATCTTTCCTATGCTCTCTAATTATAGGAAGAATAAACTGTTGAAATGCATCATAATCCTCAAGGGGTTAAAAAAAACACTGAATAAATAGTGAATAGATGATACTTAAATATATACCGTATAAATTATATATACAGTATATATATATATATACATATATAAAGTATGTATATATACCGGTATGTATAAATATATATATATGTGTGTTTGTGTGGGGGTGGGTGTGGGGGTGTACTGTAAATATAATCTCATAATAATATATAGATGCATCCATTAACATAGTGTGTACCCCACCAGGATGCCCAGCCCGGGGACACTGGTAACTACTCCTGTGCCCCCTCCAACACTGACAGCACCTCCCTCATCGTTCACGTCCTACATGGTCAGTCCGGGAAAGAGGGAGAGAGAGAGAGAGGGGCGGTAGATTACAGCACCTGTATTAGTCTGATTTTTGTAAAGTGTAGGAAGCTCTCATTGAGTTAGTCTGTTAAACTTATTATATTTACAGGCACAGTGAAAGGCTAAGGCGATGTCCCCAACTTGGGGGCAGAGGTAAGGAGTTGGGGATGACGCTGCCGTAGGTTTTTGTGGTATTGCCGTTAAAACGTCTGAGCATAGCGTTGGAATGATGCTTCTGGATGGTGTGGGGAGGCTTGACAACAGGTGCTAAAGCAGGATCAATGCCAAGTGGTAGAACTGGCTTTATTCCGAGTTTGTTCGGCGAGGCAGCCAAGGGAACGACTACTACTACTACTGACCGTTGATTCATTTAAACTTTGCCTAGTCAAATATCTCGCATCAAACCCGCGACTGACTGCGTTTGTAAATTAATAACTTTATTTTATCCCCCCCCCCCTCAGTTACTAACCCATCTGTCCCCTACTAACTTCCTAATCCTGCCACGGACATTACTTCCAGGGCAGTAGTTCCCTTTCCAATGTTCCCTTACCCACTCTAAACCACTGTTTGGACACTTGATCTTCAGTGTTTTGGAGGACAAGCAGCCTAAGAGGGTCACTAGACCTGTTGTTGCTTGTTTTCCTTTGTACTCCTTAGATTCTATGATTGTGTCAGGGCAGGCTTTATGACAGTGTCAGAGAAAAGGAGGCGGGATTTGTGTCTATGATGGCTCTACAAGTGAGGCAGGGACCTGGCTCTTCGATGGTGTTAGAGCAAGCCTCAGTGCAGGTCCCTCTGGTGGTGCAGTGTCATCCAGGGCAGCGTCGTCAGAACCGTGATTATTGGAAGGACACAAATGCTGGAGCATATTAGTGATTAACATTTGACTAATACTCTATGATCTACATCCCTTCCCATCTTCACTAATCCTGGGTCCACCTTTAAGGCACTAAGAAAATTACAAGGAGTCGGGTTATATACTGTATATAATTTCTAAAATTATGTTTGCTACATAATTATGTATTTACGTAAAAAAAAAAATTATCTGTAGAGAATAAATCCAAGCGTCATGCCTGCCAAAAAGATCGTAAAGGTCTCGAATTTGTACACATGGTATCTTAAGCAAGTGTCACACTATGCCGAATTAAGTGCCGACGCCCCATGACTTAAGGGTTGTAACGAGGTCTTTGCCTACATCGCCACGTGTTGTGGGTGGGCGCCAACTCAAGAGAGACGTCGGGAGAGGTCGTCAAGGGCCTCAGGAAAAGTTCGACACGAACAACTCTCAAAAGCTGAGTCGGCGGTAGCTGAGGTCAAGGACATGGACGGGATGGGGACGGTAGGCGAGCGGCGTCGGGTGGCTTCCAGTAGGCGTCAGACGGTACAAGGGCGTCGACGTGTCTGCGTCAGATGCCGCTATAAGGTAGGTCGCCGTCAGACAGCGACCCGGTAACGCCCAGGCGGCGTCATAGGGGGAGGGCATACCGTGAGTCCGCGACCTGGCAATATCGCACGGGACATCGTTGATAGAGGGTCTTGGGGTTGTTTTTCTTAAGCTTGATGGAGGTCTAGCGAGGAAACTAAAAAATAAATGAATATGTAAATAAATAGACCCCCAAAAATCACCACTCTCCCCTTAATCCGATCCCATCAACGAGTGGCTATCTATAAACCCTTTCAATAGCGGTGGCGTCTGTTTTGCCTTAGTTCTGCCCTACTTAGACGATTTTATGCAGCTTAAGAACGGTCTGTGGGAGTTAAGAGAGATAAATGAGAGGAATGGAGGTCTTGTGATTGCTACAGGCCCTTCATAAGCGTAATACAATAACCTAATAGTTGCCAGACTATAACGAGAAAGACGTCACCGGTACTGAAAGGGTTAACTATAGATGGCCTTGTTTTACCAATTACTCAAAGAACCACTTAATTAAGGGGAGATGGGTGTATTTATTTACTCATTTATGGATCTTTTTATTATGTTTTTAGTTTCCTCCCTAGATCTCAAGCTTAATACCCTCCCCCCCCCCACCCCCAAACACACACACACACACACAAAACCATCGCCTCCGACGGACCGGTTTGCCTCGGTCGGGGTCAAGTGTGACGGAGTAGGGGTCCAGTGTGACAGGGTGGCTGTCCATCGCCGCCGTAGTATCTATAGGCGCCGCCCTACCTCCTATAGGCGCCGTCCTACCTCCTATAGGCGCCGCTCGTCAGGAGCATTGTCGCCAACCAGTTTGCGCGCTACGGCGCATGACGCCACCTCGGCGGCGTCATTTATCTCTCTTAGGTCTTGCATAGTTGCCGCTCAACCCTGTCCAGTTGCTGTTAGGCAGCATGCCCGTCCATAGTGCCCGCCGTGGGCGTCCCGGGACGTCCCTCGATCACCCACGTAGAGCTCGGGTCACACATACACGTTCTAACGTCCCGTCCGTCCCCGACTAAGAAAATAACTTCTGTGTATTTCCGTGTGTGTCCCGTGGGTGTCCCGGCATAACACGTGTTCTGGCAGTTGCCCCGACCCACACGGACCATTTTATGCATGCATAAAAAGGACGCCGCCTAGGCGCTTTTTATTAAGAGGTCGGGGCCGGACGGGACGTTAGAACGTGTATGTGTGACCCGAGCTTTACTCGGCAGTGGTCTCCCCCATCTATCGCCACTCCTTAAGTCGCGGAGCGTCGGCACTTCATTCGGCATAGTGTGACACTTGCTTTAGGATGTGGGTCAAAGTTGGCAGCCCACAAAGACCACCCTGGGCCACCCCATTATATGTATTATTAAAAGAAAAAGAAAAATTATGAAATATGCCTGGGACTGGGTGTTACATTAACCCATTCAGTACCAGCGACGTCATTATCATTGTATTCTAACAACTAGTAGTCGATTTTATTCAGCTTAGGAAGGGCGTCTATCAATGTAAAGGCTACAGGCTATCTCAATGAATCCCTTTAGCTAACATATTTCCTTCCTAAGCTTCATAATATCGTCTAAATGTAGCTGAAATCAAATAGAAAAAACGTCGCTGGTTCAGTAGGGGTTAAGTTACTTTTTGAATGGGGCTCCATATTGTACTGTCTAGAACAGTTTACTAAACTACCTGTGACCTTAATCTTTTTAATTGTATCCAATATTACCTTGTCGATCGTAAGCTATACCCTGTACACCAAAGCTCTTAAACATTAACCTCTATAACTCTCAAACGACTAGAGTAATAAAGCTAATATTTGGGAAGGGTCAGCCAAGGAATAGCTGGGGGACTTTACAGCCCATTTGCTCTAGCCCTAATGGAGGTACAGAGGTTAGGCGTAACGATTTCTGGCCTACGTACATGGAACAGGGTACAGTATAGTAAACTGCCCTATATTTCCAGGTGAGACTCCGGCGGCGATGCAGACAAACGGAGGAGCCAGTTTGTTACCTCTGTTGACCCTCCTGCAGCACCACCACCTGTCGCCCCTCCTTCTGCCCCTTCTGCTGGTGTGGGGGCCGTATCTGACTGCTGCTGTAGGGTGACAAACGGAGGAGCCAGTGCGTTACCTCTGCTGACCCTCCTGGAGCACCACCACCTGCCGCCCCTCCTCCTGCCCCTTCTGATGGTGTGGGGGCCATATCTGACTGCTGCTGTAGGGTGACAAACGGAGGAGCCAGCGCGTTACCTCTGCTGACCCTCCTGCAGCACCAACACCGGCCCTCTTCCTGCTCCTTCTGTTAGTGTGGGGGCCGTATCTGACTGCTGCTGTAGGGTGACAAACAGAGGAGCCAGTGCATTACTTCTGCTGACCCTGCTGCCATCCATCCTCCAACACCGGCCCTCCTCCTGCCCCTTCTGTTAGTGTAGGGGCCGTGTCTGACTGCTGCTGTAGGGGGCTGTTGTCGCCTGTGGGGCGGTCCACAACCCATCAGTAATGCAAGAGGGGCACCAGGATGAAGTGGAGATAATACAACCTGGGTCACGCTTTGATAAGGTTATTAACCAATTCCGTACCGATGACGTTCTTTTAACTATATTCTGGCTACTATTAGACGATTTTAGTCAGTTTAAAAAGGTCCTCCAGCCATAAACAGGCTTCGATCTATCTCACTTAACCCTTTTTACTACACCAGATCCTTCTTAATCTGCATAAAATCGTCTAAATATAGCACAAATAGAATTAAGAAAACGTCGCCTGTACAGAAAGGGTTAATGCCGTGCACTCCCTTGATTGACAGGGCTAGGGTGTGCCCTTGTCATTTGCCAAGAATCGCTAGACCTGAGCGTCCAAACTCTTGACGTCTACCAATGGCATGGAGTGGGCTCGAACTGCAGACCCCTCGATCAGCAGACAGACAGTGCGTCACTCCACTGACCATGCCACGGACAGTAATCCTGCAGAAACCTTAAACTTTTTACCATATCTCATTTCATGTACATACCTCTTGCATCTGTGTCTCTTAAGCCTTTGGAAGTCAGAGGCCTTTCATAAATGAGAAAACATGTTCAGGGTTAGTCAAATTTAATTATATGGTATCCCTTATTGCCAAGTGATTAACCGCTTGAGGATCATGATGCGTTTTGACAGTATATTGTGGCTGTCATATGACGATTTTATACAGCTTAGGAAGAATCTGTGGGAATGAAAAGGCCCTAAAAGGGTACATACTATCTCATTACTATCATTACATTCCCCAAACCCAACAAAGACACCACGCTAGCCTCCACACACCGCCCCATCACACTCCTTTGCACCCCCTCCAAAGTCTCAGAACACCTCACACTACAACTGTACTGACCATACACTTTCTACCCCTAACTCTAACACAACATGGCTTCAGGCCACTACACTCCACAAATCACTCTTGTTATGCGACGTTGTAATTCAACGTGCTTTATAGTGATCACGAGTAATTCGTTGATCTACAATAATCAACTGGGTGTTAACTAATCTTGGCTCAAATATCATACAACAATAATAATCAATTGGACACAAAATACACGATCAAGGTTCACAAGTTTATTCCTTAATGCGAGGTACATAAAGTAGATAGTACAGGGAACTAACAGATTATCCTTGTACTTCTAGATACAGTACTCAGTTTGTAGTTATACAGGATATGGGAATTGATCAGTATATTCACATTAGTAATATGGGTACCATGTGGATATATAGAACAAAAGTAATAATAATAATAACATATAAATAATCAATATGTTATCATGACAACATGTATACTGTAGATAATATTACACCGAGATATTCAGTCTCAAAATACGATAAGTAGCGTCCTGAGAGAAAACGGGGAATATGAGAATAGATTCCGCCCAGGGTAAATAATAGTTACTGCGACAACATACACACAGTACTGAAGGTTTATGTTAATTAAGACACCACTTGACTATTGAATAAAGGTTAATTTAATTCAACATATACAGGAGATTTAACTCAAATAACTCAGAGAGTAATAATTATGAATATGAATTCATGAACGGGTTAAAGGTAAATATTAGTCATGTATGCGTGACTGAGATTTTGGGGTCGGCGGATAAGTTAATGCGACTCGACAACATAGAGTTAACTATAACTCAAAAGGATACACGGAATGAATTTAACTTCAAAATACGTGAATATCAGATAGTCTTAATATGAGAGTGAATAGTAAAACACTCTGTGAACAATTTATCTACGAATTATGTACAGTCGCGCTAATAAGTCATGTCCCAGCTGTCATTACGTTTGGCTTGTTCTGTGCTGTATTAATGTCTGTCAGATGTTGAATAGGGTGAGTAAGTGTAGGAACATGTTTGCATATTTCACTCGATATGAAGAAATGAAGCTTAGATATTGCTGATACCAATTATTGATCAAAACATACTTAGTGCCGAGACATCACTTATTAGCACGACTATACCTAATGATGATATCGCATAAAACAAGTTCTATATAAGTGTTCACTGGTTATTACGTGTACATGTGCATGTTTCTATTTCTGAACAAATATGTGTATAACTCTTCATAAAGAATACAGGAACCTGTACTCGAAGAAATATATATATATATATTTATCCCACAGACAGAAGTGTATGTGTTCTCTCTATATCGAGCAACGGGTCACTAGGAGAAGAGAAGAATAATAATCTTCGGTAATTACGTTAGATTGAACCTTATTATATCGAGTTAAACCTTAATTGAAAATCATCTATTACTAATACGTGAATACGAGCACTTAAAGAATGAAAGAAATATAGAAGCCTGTTATATTTTAAGAATTTCCGCCCCATTCTGTCACTTTTAAGACCTTTCGTGCCATTTAGGTGTCGATTTTATCCTGGCGAGCGATAGCGAGCCTGTAACTTAAGAGTAACCGGCCTTCGCGAGTCTGGCGACACGTGGTATCTCTGCTACCACGGTAGTTGTCCGGTAGTAGAGGAAAATGGACCACTACGGAATTCACACAACACAGGTAGAATTCACACAACACAGGTAGAATTCACACAACACAGGTAGCATTCACACAACACAGGTAGAATTCACACGACACAGGTAGAATTCACACGACACAGGTAGAATTCACACGACACAGGTAGAATTCACACAACACAGGTAGAATTCACACAACACAGGTAGAATTCACACAACACAGGTAGAATTCACACGACACAGGTAGAATTCACCGACACAGGTAGAATTCACACAACACAGGTAGAATTCACACAACACAGGTAGAATTCACACAACACAGGTAGAATTCACACGACACAGGTAGAATTCACACGACACAGGTAGAATTCACACAACACAGGTAGAATTCACACGACACAGGTAGAATTCACACAACACAGGTAGAATTCACACAACACAGGTAGAATTCACACAACGCAGGTAGAATTCACACAACACAGGTAGAATTCACACGACACAGGTAGAATTCACACAACACAGGTAGAATTCACACGACACAGGTAGAATTCACACAACACAGGTAGAATTCACACAACGCAGGTAGAATTCACACAACACAGGTAGAATTCACACAACACAGGTAGAATTCACACGACACAGGTAGAATTCACACAACACAGGTAGAATTCACACGACACAGGTAGAATTCACACAACACAGGTAGAATTCACACAACACAGGTAGAATTCACACAACACAGGTAGAATTTGCCTCTTCGTCGTCTTTTTCTTCCTTCGGGGTAACTCACACTTGCATTACTTTTTGATCGTTTTAACACTATTTGGTGCCACGTCTCGGGGGTTATTATGATATTGTGTTTCATTATTATTGAGGGTTTTAATTGTTTTAGCCATTTTCGAACAATGTGTTTTTAGTTTACCCGCTAGACTTGGAAAAATCCCTCTGCAAACCCCTTCAAACTAAAAAAAACGTCCCCCAGACCCCCTTCAAGCTAAATGTGTACATTTTTCGGTAGAAAAATGTCCTGGCCAAAGGCCGGTTTCTCTCAAATTGTGGGCTCGCTATCGCTCGCCCAGGAAAAATCGACACCTTATTGGGTTGAAGCATCATATAATCGCCTAACTAATATGATGAAACGTCTTAAAATCTCCAAGCTAATGGAGTAAAACAAATTGGCCCGCCCTGCACCTAATAGGGTTAACTGGTTTGAACTGGCTATACCGGCATAAGGTAGATTGACACCTTTTGCGCTCAAGGATGCTCTAGATTTACTAATCCTTCTGGGGAAAATTGCACTCCTAAAGCCTAGCCCTGAGCTGCCTGACTTTCCTTATTTCTGTCAGGTAATATCTCGTTTATAAATTGGGTCAAGGGGCTTGTCTTTGAGAATAACATGGGCATGGTAGAAATGTGTTTTAATGTGTTTATAAATTGGGTCAAGGGGCTTGTCTTTGAGAATAACATGGGCATGGTAGAAATGTGTTTTAATGTGTTTATAAATTGGGTCAAGGGGCTTGTCTTTGAGAATAACATGGGCATGGTAGAAATGTGTTTTAATGTGTTTATAAATTGGGTCAAGGGGCTTGTCTTTGAGAATAACATGGGCATGGTAGAAATGTGTTTTAATGTGTTTATAAATTGGGTCAAGGGGCTTGTCTTTGAGAATAACATGGGCATGGTAGAAATGTGTTTTTTATTTCTCGTGTGATTATGGGTCGCACTAAATTATGGGTCACACTAAATTATGTACAGTAGGTGTTTTATTTCGGTTGGACATACTTGATTTATCTATATTAGTTGGGTTCTTTTACATAGTGTATAGTGAGTAAAGATGGGACTATGGATGAAGAGGTGCGGGAGAGGGTACAACAGGGGAAGAGGGTTGTAGGAACGCTAAAAGCAGTAACAAGAAATAGGGTGGTCAGTATGGAAGTGAAGAAGTCCTTGCATGACAGTGTGGTAATCCCGACACTGACTTACGGAAGCGAAGCATGGACGTTGGTTGAGAGACTCAGACCAAGAGTGAGAGCAGTGGAAATGAATTACTTAAGGAGTGCGTGCGGAGTTACATGGAGGGATAGACAGACTAATGAGGAAGTAAGAAGGAGGTGTGGTGTGGAGGTAGATGTGTTGGAAAGTGTGAAAAGGAACAACTTGAGATGGTTCGGCCATATGGAACGTATGGAAAGCGAGAGAATGACTAAGAGGGTGTACGAGAGCGAGGTGGAGGGACAGAGGGGGAGATGTAGACCGAATATGAGGTGGAAGGATGGAGTGAGGAACTACATGAACGAAGGCGGTGCTGGTTGGGGGGAGGGGCGTCGACTGACGGGGGACAGAGGTGCATGGGGACGGTTCGTTCGTGGCCACCCCTTCGGGGATCACGGCGTCAGGCAATAGATAGATAGATAGATTAGTGCGTGAATTTATGCTTTTATGTTAGTTAGTCTGTGAGAAATATACAGGTTTTATGATGGTGATTATTGAATAATGGGTTTAAAGACATTTGGCTTCTTTGTCGTTACTGTTTGTTCATGGTGGCAATTTGTGGTCAGTCTCGATGTGGTGATATTGTGGGTGTTGATGCGGTATTTGCATAAACAACTCTTCGCTGTCTAACATCAGAAACTTTACAAACGGAGTCCTGCAAGGATACGTCTTGTCACCCTCACTCTTCAAGCTATAGATGCATGATCTACCCACACCCCACGCACCCCAAATAATTGTAGCTTCCTACACAGACAACATAACACTCACATGTACACACCAAGACTCAAACACAGCAGCACATCTCCTTCAACCCTATCTCAACACACTACATGACTGGACCCAGCCAAATCGACAGCAACCCTCCTCACAAGCTAGACAGCCGAACACAGGAATGCCCCACTCCTCACCATAAACAACACCCCCTTAACACACACACACACACACACACACACACACACACACACACACACACACACACACACACACAGACACACACACACAGACACACACACACACACACACACACACACACACACACACACACACACACACACACACACACACACACTCTCTCTCTCTCCTTGGTTTAACGTACAATACATCAATGTAATTTTAACAACATACCACAAACATAAAAAACAAACTGACACCAAGACTTAACGCCCTCAGGTCACTTGCCCACACAAAATTTGGACACAACAAAAAAACTACCACCACAGTTTACAAACAATATCTACGATCAGTGATGGAATATGAGAGCCCTGCCTGGATGGATCAAGGGGTTAATGTTTATAATGTATACTGTACAGTTTCGTGTGTATATGTCATATATTTTGTAATTAATATTGCTGTAATAAAATATAAACTATTTTTTATAAGAATGTGCATTTTATTAAGGAAGCCCACCTCGTTTGTTTGCTCTCTCTCTCCCTCTCTCTCTCTGAGTTGTATTAATTCGGCCCCATTCAGCCTACTGTTATAAGACGTTTATCCTCATCCAGGTCTCTGCCTGTATAAGGAAGTTGGAGCTGTGACCATCAATATTTAGCAGAATTACCAGCTAAAATACGGTCATATTACATTTATAAATATATAAAGCCAAATAGATCATAGTTTATATCCATCAGAAACCCATATTATTATTGCATTTATCTTTAAAATCTATGTTCACGGCTCCAACTTCCTTATAGCCCAAAACTCGCAAGTGGTCAATTAGTTAATTAAAATAGGACTTCAGAGTCTATCAACCCTCCGGAATTATTAAACCAGCACACTGTAAGTCAAGAATAGCATAAATACTGCAGTAGCTTTTCGAGAACTCCAACCCCTTGTAACCCCTGTATAGTTAGTTGAAATAAGACTTCAGAGGCTATCAGTCCTTCTGAATTATTAAGCCAGCACACTGTAAGTCAAGAATAGCGTCAGCCCCTATTCGAGAACTCCAGTCCCTTCGTGCAAGTAGTGATGGGGGTGGAAACATAAATTGACCACTTACGATTTTCAGGCTATAAGGAAGTTGAAGCCGTGAACATCAATATTAACCCTTTCACGTTTTTATGACGCAGAGGTTGCCAGATTAGCAATAATAAATAGAGTTCTCTCACTCTTATAATTACCTCTCCAAAATTTGTGTTCTGCCCACAGCTAACTCAAAGACAACTGCAGAGGTTGAAGTAACTAAACTAAAGGTTTCTAAATACCCCTGATGGTAACAAAGGTTTTAAAGTATCCCCAATAGGCTCAACACAGGTAACTCAAAGACAAACTGCAGAGGGTTGAAGTAACTAAACTAAAGGTTTCTAAATACCCCTGATGGTAACACAGGCTTTAAAGTATCCCCAATAGGCTCAACACAGCTAACTCAAAGACAACTGCAGAGGTTGAAGTAACTAAACTAAAGGTTTCTAAATACCCCTGATGGTAACAAAGGCTTTAAAGTATCCCCAATAGGCTCAACACAGCTAACTCAAAGACAACTGCAGAGGTTGAAGTAACTAAACTAAAGGTTTCTAAATACCCTGATGGTAACAAAGGCTTTAAAGTATCCCCAATAGGCTCAACACAGCTAACTCAAAGACAACTGCAGAGGTTGAAGTAACTAAACTAAAGGTTTCTAAATACCCTGATGGTAACAAAGGCTTTAAAGTATCCCCAATAGGCTCAACACAGCTAACTCAAAGACAACTGCAGAGGTTGAAGTAACTAAAACTAAAGGTTTCTAAATACCCCTGATGGTAAACAAAGGCTTTAAAAGTATCCCCAATAGGCTCAACACAGCTAACCCTCAAAGACAAACTGCAGAGGTTGAAGTAACTAAACTAAAGGTTTCTAAATACCCCTGATGGTTAACACAGGCTTTAAAGTATCCCCAATAGGTCAACACAGCTAACTCAAAGACAACTGCAGAGGTTGAAGTAACCTAAATAAACTAAAGGTATTCTCTAAATACCCCTGATGGTAACAAAGGCTTTTAAAGTATCCCACAATCTAGGCTCACACAGCTAACTCAAAGACAAACTGCAGAAGGTTGTTGAAGTAACTAAACTAAAGGTTTCTAAATACCCCTGATGGTAACAAAGGCTTTAAAGTATCCCCAATAGGCTCAACACAGCTAACTCAAAGACAACTGCAGAGGTTGAAGTAACTAAACTAAAGGTTTCTAAATACTCCTGATGGCGAACAAAGGCTTTAAAGTATCCCCAATAGGCTCAACACAGCTAACTCAAAGACAACTGCAGAGGTTGAAGTAACTAAACTAAAGGTTTCTAAATACCCCTGATGGTAACAAAGGCTTTAAAGTATCCCCAATAGGCTCAAAATTGCGTCAATAACGTGAGAGGGTTAAAGATAAATGCAAAAGTAATTTGAGTTTCTGATGGATTAGAAATATGAACAATTTGGTTTTATGTATTTATAAATGTATTATGACCGTATTTTCGCTGAAAAATCTGTTAACTATTGATGGCCACAGCTCCAACTTCCTTATAGCCTGAAACTCGCAAGTGGTCAATTGACCACTTGCGAGTTTCAGGCTATAAGGAAGTTGGAGCTGTAGACATCGATATTTAGCAGAATTACTAGCTAAAATATGGTTGTAATGCATCTATAAATATGTAATATAATTTTCAACCTTTTTTTTATCCATGAGAATCCTACATTATTATTGAATTTCTGTACCGATGTTTACGGCTTCAACTTCCTTACAGCCCAAAACTCGCAAGTGGTCAATTGAGCAGCTGAAACTGTAGCCTACCATTGTGTCAACCAGAGATTAATATTAATAGAGGACTATATTCAGATTAGGAAGGGTGTATGGGTTAATTGAGATTGTACTTACCCTTTTAATTAGCACACATTCATCCTAACCAGTGTATAATCGTCTTAAAACGTCTTAAAACAGTTGGCTGAATGGGGCCGAATGGATACAAGCCAGAGAAAGAGAGAAAAGGAGAGAACAATAAAAAAAGCCGGTGACCCCCCTCAACCCTCTGACTTCCATGTACCCTTCCTAATCTGAATAAAATCGTATAATCACAGCCACGAAACAGAAAAGAAATGCGTCGTAGGATTTTCTAAAGGTTGATGTTCCATGCTTATAACCACTATAGTCCGTTCATTCTAGGTTGGGCAGAAATCGTAACCTTTAATCTCTGTAACTCAAAAAGGGCTAGAGCAAATGAGCTGTCAATTTATACACCTATTCCCTAGCCAAGTCCTCCTATTTGGTAGAAATAATAGCTCGATTACTCCAGTCCTTTTCGAGTTATGAGAGGTTAGGGGTTACGATTTCTGCCCAACCTAGAATGAACAGACTATAGTGTGGTTTATTTGACTTAAGGGGAGACTGGCTGTTTGTTTGGTCTATTAATTAATACGTGTGGAGAGTGAGCAGAGCGAGTTCTTTGACCTGAATGTTGGTTTGAAACAGGGGTGTGTGATGTCCCCGTGGTTGTTTACTGTATATATGGATGGAGTCATGAAAGAAATACTATCAAGAGCAGTGGATATTGGTGTATCGCTGAAAAGGGAGGGAATTGAGTGGAAGCTACCTATACTGCTGTTTGCGGATGATACAGTTCTGATGAGTGATAATGAATGGGAGTTGCAGGGTCTGGTAAATGAGTTTGGAACAGTGTCCGAAAAACGGAATTTGAAGGTAAATGCGGGGAAGAGCAAGGTTATGGTCTTCGAAAGGGGTGAAGTCACAGAGTGTGAGGTGAAGCTGAACGGTCAGGCTATGGAGATTATCAACTCTTTTAAGTATCTGGGCAGTGTGTTGAGTAAAGATGGGACTATGGATGAAGAAGTGCGGGAGAGGGTACAACAGGGGAAGAGGGTTGTAGGAACGCTGAAAGCAGTAACAAGAAATAGGGTGGTCAGTATGGAAGTGAAGAAGTCCTTGCATGACAGTGTAATCCCGACACTGACTTACGGAAGCGAAGCATGGACGTTGGTTGAGAGACTCAGACCAAGAGTGAGAGCAGTGGAAATGAATTACTTAAGAAGTGCGTGCAGAGTTAAATGGAGGGATAGACAGACTAATGAGGAAGTAAGAAGGAGGTGTGGTGTGGAGGTAGATGTGCTGGAAAGTGTGAAAAGGAACAACTTGAGATGGTTCGGCCAAATGGAACGTATGGAAAGCGAGAGAATGACTAAGAGGGTGTACGAGAGCGAGGTGGAGGGACAGAGAGGGAGAGGTAGACCGAATGAGAGGTGGAAGGATGGAGTGAGGAAGTACATGAACGAAGGCGGTGCTGGTTGGGGGGAGGGGCGTCGACTGACTGGGGACAGAGGTGCATGGGGCCACCTCTTCGGGGATCACGGCGTCAGGCAATAGATAGATAGATAGATATATTGTTTTTAGTTTCCTCCTTAGAACTCTATCAAGCTTAGAAAAACACCCCCTAGACCCCCCCCCCCCCCTTCATGATAGATTTGTACATTTTTCGGTAGAAAAATGTCCTGGCCAAGGGCCGATTCCTCCTAAAATTACAGGCTCACTATCGTTCGCCAGGAAAAAATTGACACCTAAGTGGCACGAAGGGTCCTAATATTGACAAAGAAATGGGGTGAAAGGCCATAAAATCCCAAAACTAATGGAACCATGGACGTCTTCAAATCTCAAAACTAGTGGGGCTAAACATGAGGGAGAAGAGTGTCCAGGAAAACGGTCTGTCTCCCCTTAATAACATTGACAAAAGCATACCGGCTGTCCCGAAATAGACGTACCAAACTTGAGAATTAGGATAGGAAAAATAGGCTAAACAATGAATAAATTAATAAATAAATAAGATGAATCAAATAATAACTCTCTGCCCTAATAATGTTTGATAGTATAGTGAAAGGGTTAATTAAGGGGAGTCGCCTGTTTTTGTTCTCTCTGGTTCTCTCTTTCTCTGGCTTGTATCAATTCGGCCCCATTCAGCCTACTGTTTTAAGACGTTTATCCCCATCCAGGTGTCGATATCTTCCTAGCCAGCATTGTATGGAGAAATACGGCTTCGCCGGAGTCCTATTTCTATCAAAAAATTTACAAATTTAGCCTGCTGACAATAAAATTGTATCAGCAAAACTCCAAATTTTACTTGTTACAGAGATGATACCTGTTGAAAATGGCATTGTCTTAAGGGGGCCCACCTCTCATTTTTTCTCTTTCTCTCAATTTAAGCAATTTAAGTCATAGGAAGAGGGAAAGACTGATTCTGGGAGAGAGTTCCAGAGCTCAGCAGTTGAATAGAAGAAAGTCTGAGAATAACGTTTCACTCTTTGGTTGGAGAGTTGCACAGAGTAGGGGTGGGATTGTGTTGCAAGACAGGTACTACGTACCCTACATAGAGGAGGTGGTGTACACTGGGAAAGCTCTGAGGAACTTTGATTATTATAGTAGCGATAGAATAGTGAGAGAGATGCAACATTGCGGCGAATAGAGAGAGATTGCAGAGAGTTGGTGAGTGGGCGGCAGTTAATGATATGAAAGGCTTTCCTTTCTACTTTGTCTAGTAGAGTGGTGTGAGAGGATCCTCCCCACACATGTGAACAATACTTAATACAAGGACGCAAAGTGCCCCTGTGTAAAGTCAGTGAAAGTAGACTAGCCTAAACAGACCTCGGATGCAGAAATACCCTGAGCCGAACAGGCCAAGTGGGATATCTCTATTGGTCTAACTGGTAAGGTGTCTGCCTCACACCCAAGGGTTGAGAGTTCGTGCCCCCACCAGGGCATGATATTTTCGTGAGGCTATTTCCGCATTTAACGAAGTTTAGGTGTGTTGGTAAAATTGTTCAGATGGTTGAGAGTAAGAACGGAGCTCCATAAATCCTCTTTCGGGTATGGTGTAAAAACCGATCCCCACACCTGTACAGAGAAAGAAGTTTTGCAGGGGTAAAGAACCCCTAGAGGCGGTTGACCACACCCAGCTTCTGGGAGGCTGCCTTAAGCAAGACTGGTAATATGGTCCTTCCAAGTGAGAGCAGAAGAAAAAGAGACACCAAGAATATTGAGAGAAGATGAAGGATTGATTTTTGTATTGTTGAAGTATAAGGGATAGTCCTCTGGGAGTTCTGAACGGGTAGTAAGATAAAGAAATTGGGTTTTGGAAGCATTAAAGGTAACAAGGTTTTCTCTGCCCCAATTGAAAATAGTAGTTAGATCATAAGATAAGTGTTGCATGGCTTCATTACGTTTGTCTTTGAGGGATTGCTGGCTGGGGCGTTCAGGAAAAACTAATTGAGTAGTGTAAGGTAATAATAATAATAATAATAATAATAATAATAATAATATTTATTCAGTTAGCAATTTACAGAGTTGGTACCACATAGTATGTTACAAATATGACATGTACCAGCCTTGCATAATTCCAACTAAGGATAGCCCAATAAGGCCGTTAGGCGTATTTCCATTGGGGTCCTTGTGGGATTAGGTTAGCTGGGGAAATGGGGAGGATAAAGAAATAGATACTTTAGAGAAAGTATTTCTACAGGGTTATTTTAAGATACCTTACATCCTATAGTAAATATCAGTAATCCGTAATCAGTAATCATTTCAGTTTGGTTTGTCTATCTCTTATGTCGTATTTAGTAGTAGATATAAGCTTGGTGCTCCCTTCTCGCAGCTGTCCGGTTCAGGTGTTCCTTCAGGCTACGTCTGAAGGAATACGGTGTTCTCTTTTCACGGACTGACTGGGGTGGTCGTTCCAGTCTTTGATGGCAGTGAAGAAGAATGTTTGCTTACCCTGTCCTTGGATTCTCGGGACCTTAAAATTAAACATCCTGTTTCTTGTATTATGTCCACTCCTCTCATTTGCTTTAACAAAATCATTCTTTAGATACTCTGGAGCTCTGTCATAGAAAATGTTGAAGGCATTAGTGAGCCTGATTTGTTTGGCCCTGTCAGAGACATTGAGCATACCTAGTGACTGAAGTTGTTCCTGGCCAACATGTGATCTGGGTCCTAGGTCCTAGGCATGAACCTAACCATTTTATTTTGAGTGACCTGAAGTTTGTGCTGTGCTGATTTAGATGATGCAGAGTACCAGAATGACACAGAATAGTCAAAATGACATTGAACAAGCGCTTGGCAGAGGGTCTTTTTGGTCGCCGCGGGCAAGCATTCTACCTGTCTATACAGGTATTTTATACGTGCTGTACACTTACTCAGGATAGATTCCAAAATTGTTTCACCTGACAAACTCGCGTCCAGTTTTAGTCCGAGATATTTAACTTGTGACACTGTTGTTATAGGAATATCATTACAGTTGACCGAGAAGCCCACAATGTCTTTCAGTTTGCGTTTTGTTCCACATAAGATGGCTTCCGTCTTGCCCAGGTGAAGAGCTAGTCTATTGTCCACTAGCCATTCACTACATGATTCTAGTTCTTTGGAAAGTGAAGCGGCAATACTTATTGGGTCTTTTCCTGAAACCAGAAGCACGCTGTCGTCTGCATACAGTAATAATTTACATGAGACGCTCAGTTCCATGTCGTTCACATAACAGAGAAAGAGTAAGGGACCAAGGATGCTTCCCTGCGGGACCCCACAGTTAATTGGCATAGGATCAGATATATTATCATCAATTTTGACTCTTGGGTTCTACTACTAAGATAAGATTTAAACCAGTTCACAGACCCGATGCCCATTGCTTGTAGTTTATTACATAGGATATCATGGTCTACTGTGTCAAACACTTTTTGTAGATCAAGAAGAACCATACCGGTGTAGTTACCTTTAGACATTTCTTTACGAATGTGATCCGTTAAGTGGATGAGACAGGAGTCTGTCGAGTACATGCATCTGAAACCTGATTGAAACTTATAGAATAGATCATTTTGTTTGAGGTAGTGTTCAATTTGGGTGTATACCACTCTTTCAAGGATTTTAGATACAATACATAATATGATAACTGGTCTGTAGTTGCCAACTTCTAGTTTATTTCCTTTCTTGAATAGAGGGGTTACAATAGCTTCCTTCAGTTCAGCAGGTACAGTGTTGGTGTTAATTGACAAGTTGATGATGTGGGTTAAGGGGCCTGCTATACCAATGGCTCCATCTCGTAGAAATTTGGCAGGAATTTTGTGTGGTCCTGTGCTTTTATGTACATTTAGGTTAGACAGCTCATCAAAAGTGTATTTTGGTGTAACATTTTGCAATCCAAATGTGTTCGGGTGTATATCTTTATCTCTGTAGAAATTTCGAAAGGTGGCCGTTGTTGTCGTGTATTTATTGAGAGGTTGAGGTAGGTTCTGTGCAAGTGTGTTTGCTATGGAGGTGAAGAAGGAGTTGTGGTAGGTTGAAATTTGTCGTTTATCGTGGCAAACCTGATCATTAATGGTGAGAGCAATATTAGTGTTAGACGAATCCCTTGTCTTGTTGCTGTAGCCTGTTGTTTTTAGGTGCCTCCATAGTTTCTTTGGGTTATTCTGATATTCCTCTGCCTTATTGTGAAAATAATTAGTTTTCGCTGATTTTATTTTCCTACTTAGTTTATTCCTGGCCCTGTTGAACTCATGTTTCAGACCTTGATCCTGTCTATGTTTCGCTAGCCTTTTTAACAGATTGTCTCTGTGTTCCAGATGGTGTAGTATGTCATTGTTGATCCATGGGTCTGACCTTGCTTTAATTCGTATGTCTTTCAGAGGAGCTATTTCGTCTAGGATGTTTGTGATGATGGTTCTGAAGCCAACCCATGCATCATTAACGTTTGTACTTCCAAACACTGGAGACCAGTCTGTATTCCATAAAATGTCCAGAAATGTTTCTTTATTGTAGTTTCTGAGTGACCTTGTTTTGATAACCTTGTGATTCTCTAGGGTAATTTTTGTGGTTTTCCGTGTGCAATATGTGACGAAGTGATCACTTATCCCAGTCTGTATAACCCCTGATTGGGATATTTTGTCCTCTCTGTAACAGTTTATGTGGTCTAATATTGTGGCAGTGTTCTCAGAGATACGTGTGGGGGTTGTGATGAGTTGTTTGTCATTGTGCATTGTCAGTATATGCCTATATTCTCGTACAAGCCTATTATTTCGTTGTTTGTAACACAGGTTAAAATCCCCTAGTATGATGGATTCATTCCGAGGGTCTAGCGATGACAAAGTTCGTTCAAATTAGGTCAAGAATTGTGTGTCGTCTGGTGGCCTATAGCACACCCCAATTGTGATGGGTCTTGTCCTCGGCAGGTGTAGGTCGATCCACAGAGCTTCGTGATTTTCTACATGGAGGTCGGTCCTAGTTGTGTGTGTGAGGTTGTTTTTTACATACATTACATACAGGTAGAGTCGTCTGCATATGAATGGATGGAACTGGAGGTACAGTTGTGAAGATCATTTATGAAAATTAAAAAGAGAATGGGAGATAGGACAGAGCTCTGAGGAACACCGGAGTTGATAGCGTGAGGAAGTGAGCAATGGCCGTCAACAACCGCAGCTATGGAACGGTCGGAGAGAACGGATTTAGAGAACTCTTAACTCATAAGCAGGAATAAATACTAGTGATAGGCCATACAGTGTATAATGGCATAGGTATAATTAAATAAAGGCAGCAACTCGCAACATAACCACATACAGGTGTGCTTCTCACTCTTAGTCAGGCAAGCCTGCTCGGACAGAGTCTCTAAGCCACACCCTGACTCACAATGCTCACAAAGACGGTAAACTGTGGCACAATAACAAGCATACAGAGATGATAAACCCCTAGCTGTTAATCTGCCAGGTGGCAGAGGTCTAGCCGGAAGGATATAGGCTTCGGATACCCGGGCTGAGCCACCTGCTCTAGCCTAGGGACGTTCCCAAGTCTGTGCGCCAAATTACTCTAATTGAAAGGGTGCTCTCTTGAGAGACTCAGATCGCAAGTATCTGACTCTCTCCTGGCGACCCTAAAACAAAAGCAAGACGTGCTAGCGCAGTGCTGAGTGGACTAGGCAAGGGCCCTCACACAACACAACACTAGACACACAGGGACACAGACAAGAAAATGCCCCCAGACTCCCACGGGTATCCTAGTAAAGTCGTGCGGGTCCACAGGACTCGCACCAGCAGACTTTACTTAAAGGATCGCAAAAAGCCTCCCCTCCGGTCTAGCCCCTGCTAACCTGACACAAGAACACACTAGCAAGCATGAAACCACCAAATATGAGACAACAAAAAAGCTTCCTAGGTCTCATTAACAATTACATCTCAGCATAAGGCCCAAAATCCTATCTAATTATCTGAGAGCTCGTCGTTAATACAATAATAGATATAAGGTCTATCAAGGGGATGGGATAATTAAATAGATTGGTGAAGTAGTGGAAAGAAGGTATACAAAGTAGGAGAGAAACTTTCTAAGTGGGGTTGAGAGGGATAGATATCAAGGGGGTCCGAAGGGTACGACAGTGAGGTGAGCTCTGAGTCTTGAATCTGTCTGGACCCCACCCTAGGCATGCAAAATACATCCCATGCTTGGCAACACTCAACACAGTTGCCGGGTCAAAATCCTCTACCCCTGGCTTGAGTCGAAACTAAGCCTAACGTTGCTATCAAATGCACGTGGCAACATCGGGCTCGTCCCAAGCTGGACTCTCCGCGCGAAGCAACGTCCCCCAACCGGTCTCTCTCTCCCGCTCGTCTCCTCCCACTCTCACTAGACTTACATCTTATATATTATAATGAAACAATCAACTATCGAGAATAAAATATACTAAGATGCGTTGGTTAAGAATAAGGGCAGCTTCAAGCTGTGAAACAACATAAGAATATCCCAGACATTAGTTACATTGTCGTAGGATATATACTAAGGAAAAGCCGGCCGGCCGGCTGCTGCCAGCCGGTTTCTAAACGGCTGGGCAGCCGACGTGCGCGCATGCCCGCACGTGGCTACTATGCAGGAGCGTCACACCTCCCCCAAGATATAAGAACCTTGACTAAGTTCTTCATATCTAACAGAAAGCTTCTCATAGTACCACACAATGTTGCGACACAAGGCACTATATATAAAAAAAATAAAGACTGTTGCGCTCCACCGAGCAAGTTCAACTAACTTAGCGACAATAAGCGAAAACATTCAACTTAGATACTGCTACAACATCTTATACAAAATTCTACACGTTATAAAATAAAGAGTTTTTATAAGGTTTTTGCTTTTTTTTAATTTGTTTTTTTTCGGCTGAACTACAGTGACAGCCTATTTTCCTCCACACTCAACCCTCAATCCTGTAGCAGTCTAACCAACATCATCCACCCTTGATAGACAATCCGCTATCACGTTATCAGAACCGGCAATATGGCGTATGTCCAGATTATACTCCTGAAGCATGAGTGCCCACCTGGTCAGTCTCATATTCCGGTTATGAAACTGATTAAAGAATTTCAGAGGGTGATGATCGGTATAAACCACTACGACTGGTCCGAAAGCAGGAACATATACATCGAAGTGCCTGAGCGCCAGCACTATCGCCAGGAGTTCTTTTTCAATTACAGAGTAATTCCTTTGTGCACTATTGAATTTTTTTCTGTAAAAACTCACTGGATGTTCGATACCTTCATCATCTGTCTGTAATTCTTTAATCAGTTTCATAACCGGAATATGAGACTACTATTATTTATTTGCTTTGTAGATGTTTAGGTGACAATCACCACGGTCGATCTGGGGATCCGCTGATGAGCTCGTCCTGGAATCTTTACGACTCTGAATCTTACGATTCTGTACAGGACTGAACATGCCATTTTTATCGGCAATAGCTCAGAGAAGAGTGTTGAGAGGGGAAGGGGGTGTTGGAGAGAGAGGAAGGTGTTGGAGTGGCTTTGTTATGTGTGTTTTGTCTGTATACGTCGTCAGGATGTCCCCTGACTGGGTGCAAGCATGTGAAAACATGCTAGGACGTACTACCGCACCCACTAAATGTCCGCCGTGGCAGGGATTCGATCCCGGGTCTTTCAGATTCACACGCGAGCGTGCTCACCACTTGACCACCACGGCCACACTATTTCTACCATTTGGGAAGAGTCAGTCAAGCAATAGATGTGGACATTTACATCCAATTTGCTCTAGCCCTTTTTGAGTTACAGAAGATAGAGGTCATGATTTTTCGCCTACTTACAGTGAATAGACTATAGGTCATATGTTACCTTTAATACCACCACAAAAAATGTATTGTAGACATTGGAGTAAAATTCTAAAGGGAGGGTTTTAGTTTATTCCCTAGACCTCCACCAAGCTTACACAAATACCCACAATATATCCCATCGAGATAAATGTGTACATTTTTCGGTAGAAAAACGTCCCGCTCGAGTTTTCCAGACTCGAAAACTCTACACCTAAATGGCCTGAAAGATCTAAAAATTGACAGCAATGGGTCATAAAATCGCCAAACTACTGGGGCGAACGTCTTAAAATCTCAAAATTAATTGTTCTAAATATGACGGAGAAATGGGTCTGGGGAAAAAAATCCTCAAGCCAAAATCTCCCCTTAAAATTATGCGGGTGAAGGTGCAGTCGCGCGCTAATAAGTGATGTCTCGGCACCAACTGTTTTGATCAATAATTGGTATCAGCAATATCTAAGCTTCATTTCTTCATATCGAGTGAAATATACAAACATGTTCCTACATTTACCCACCGTATTCAACATCTGACAGACATTAATACAGCACAGAGCAAGCCAAACGTAATGACAGCTGGGACATGATTTAGTAGCGCGACCGTACCTTGCGATTACCGACTATAGTCCGTTCATTCTAGGTTGGGCAGAAGTTGTAACATATAACCTCTCATAACTCGAAAAGGACTAGAGTAATCGAGCTATTATTTCTACCAAATAGGAGGACTTGGCTAGGGAATATGTGTATAAATTGACAGCTCATTTGTTCCAGCCCTTTTTGAGTTACAGCGGTTAAAGGTTAGGATTTCTGCCCAACCCTAGAATGAACGGACTATAGTGGTTATAAGCATGGAACATCAACCTTTAGAAAATCCTACGACGCATTTCTTTTCTGTTTTGTGGCTGTGATTATACGATTTTATTCAGATTAGGAAGGGTACATGGAAGTCAGAGGGTTAAGGGGGGTCACCGTTTTTTTGTTATTGTTCTCTCCTTTTCTCTCTTTCTCTGGCTTGTATCCATTTGGCCCCATTCAGCCAACTGTTGTAAGACGTTTATCCCCATCCAGGTGTCGATTTCTTCCTGGCGAGCGATAGCGAGCGAGCATTGTATGGAGAAGTTCAGCTTTGCCGGAGACATTTTTCTATCCAAAAATGTACAAATTTAGCTTGCTGTCAAAACAAATATATATATATATATATATATATATATATATATATATATATATATATATATATATATATATATACTGACTCGCTGCGGCTCGCCATGAAAATATTGACACCTGGATGGGGTTAAACATCTTAAAACAGTAGGCTGAATGGGGCCGAATGGATACAAGCCAAAGAGAGAGGGAGAGAAAGAGAAAAAAAAGTGAGGTGGGCTCCCTTAATTGAGATAGTCCATACCCTTATCTTTTCCACAGATACCCTTCCTAAATTGTAAAGAATCGTCTAATGACTGCCGGAAAACAGAAAATAAATACGTAAAGAAAACGGAAAATAAATGCGTAATCGGATCTTGAAAGGGTTTAATCGGATATACCATTGTTTAAGGGGGGATGGGCTGGTTTTCTGGACCACTTTCTCCCTCATGTTTAGCCCCATTAGTTAGTCGATTTTAAGACCTTTCGCCCCATTTCATCGTCAATGTTTAGACCTTTCGTGCTATTTAGGTGTCTATTTTTTCCCTGGCGAACGATAATGAGCCTGCAGTGTTGGAATAACCGGCCTTTGGCCGGGACATTTTTCTACCAAAATATTTACAAATTAATCTAAAAGGGCGATCTAATGGATGTTTTTTTAAATTTGATGGAGGTCTAGGGAGGAAACTAGAAAAATAGTACATGCAAAATTCGCCCAAAAAGTGAACCACTTGGGGTCAGAAACAATTATTAATGTATACAGTCATTTGTGTTTGTGATATAAACTGTATTATATCGTAATCACTAAACTGCCTGGCTAAAATGTAAATACATTTTATTTGACCCAAAGTGCAGTAAGCCAGGGGTAAAATATGTGCATTTGTGATATTGTGATATTGGTGGTGTAATGGTTTAGATGCTTATGTTCTGGGTGTGGTGTCCTGAGTTCGAATCCCAGGAAGACCATATGCATTCATTAGTTTATTCAAGTACATTGGGGTTTGTAATGGATGATTAATGTTAAGAACGGGGTGTTACTTATTAGATTATAACGGCTGTTTGAGGGACAAATTGAGTCTAATAGCGGCACACCAAGTATCCAAGACTGTATCGTTGCACACCATGTTGATGAAGTCACCGATGATCATCTTGTGCTTGCCTATTTTTTTTAGTCCTTTCGTCAACCTTATTTTCACAACTCTGCTTTCTCCCAACTCATGGTCAATCTCAGGCCAACGCGAGAAAGAGGTTTTGTATTTGAAAATATCCCCGAAATCGATATCTGCCGAAACTTGTTTTTTATTAAGCAAATTATCCCATTTCGGAAGACGAATGGAGGCGCGTTCCTTTTCTGTGACCCAGCGAGGAAGCCATTTAAATGGGTAAATGTTCTTCGTGCTTATTGTTATTTTATCAGGTAGCTGGGCCTTGCACGGAGCCGTCCCGGTCAGGGTTAGTATATCCTTTCCACTGTACATTTTATATAATTGTTTTAGTCCCTTTCAAAATGATCTTACCAGCTGGGGCCTCCCAATCCACAAACTCGCTGTAGCCTATTGCTTCTATGTAAAGCTGTGTGCACTTTATTTATCTCCCGTAAACTCTGCCGACTGTGCTTGATCGTAATGTGTATTAGTCAACAAAGAGTACTTTACTAAAAACAATTCTGCCAGGGGATTGTGAAACGTGAACACCAAAGTGAACTGTTTCGAATGAGCTCCCGTGATACAATAAAAATCTCATAAGTGATTTGCTTCAAGCCGAATCACACAAGATGTCCACAAAAAACCCAACCAAGACTCGGTCTATGCAACTATCCTAAATCAATATAATATATTATATTATATTATATTTTATAATTATACCGTATTTATACTTCAAATTAACTATACATTATTAGTTTTTCACGAAAATTATTATATAAAATTAAAATAGTTACAGCAATTAAATATTTTCTTTGAAACATTCACTAGAGAAAATGAAATAATACGGGTAACTAATTCAATATTTTACAGTGTATTCTGGCTATAATCAGACGATTATACACTGCTTAGGATGAATCTGTGCTAATTAAAAGGGTAAATACAATCTCAATTAACCCATACACCCTTCCTAATCTGAATAAAGTCCTCTATTAATAGCCATAATAAAATGTCAGAATGCGTGATCCTCCTCAAGGGGTTAAGTGATTATTATTATTATTATTATTATTATTATTATTATTATTATTATTATTATTATTATTATTAGGGGATAGTGTCGGTTTTTCGGTCCATGTATTTATTAGTATATGTATTTTTGAGTTTCCTCTCGAGACTTAAATCAAACTTAAAGTAGAACCCCCTACACCTCATTTCAAGATAAATTTGTACATTTTTCGGCAGAAAAATGTCCCGGCCAAAGGTCGGTTCCTTCTAAAAAATCACAGGCTCGTTATCGCTCGCTAGGAAAAAAAAAATAGACACCTAAATGGCACGAAAGGACTTAATATTGACAAAGAAATGGGGCGAAAGATCTTTAAATCAACAAACTAATGGAACGAACCACTTAAAATCTCAAAACAAATATGCTAAACATGAGGGAGAAGGAGGTCCATAAAAAGCGAGTACCCTTAAGTAACCTTCTTTGGTTGCAGCCCAGCAAAGTTATGTTCAACACACCGTATATATATATATATATATATATATATATATATATATATATATATATATATATATATATATATATAAAACACTTAAGGGGGGATGGGTTTATTTATTTGCTTATGTTTTATCTTTTTAGTTTTCTTCGTAGGCCTCCATTAAGCTATACAAAACACCCCTTAGAACCCCCTTCAAGATAAATGTGTACATTTTTCGGTAGAAAAATGTCTCGGCCGAAGGCCGGTTCCTCTTATAATTACAGGCTCGCTATTGCTCGCCAGGAAAAGATTGACACCTAAATGGCACAAAAGGTCTTAATATTGACAAAGAAATGGGGTGAAAACTCTTAAAATCGCCAAAGTAATGGGTCTAACTTCATATAATCTGAACACTAATGGGGCTAAACATAAGGGAGAAAGGGGACAACAACAACCATTCCCCCTTAAGTGGAAACAATTTTTTTTTTTTTTTTTTTTTTTTTTTTCTATGTGATTGAGGGAGGCAAAAGGCATAACTTGATGACCAGGTATATATATAGTAAAGTTAGTGAATTACCGACTTGCGAGTTTCGGTCCCCCAGCCGGTCTCTCTCTCCCGCTCGTCTCCTCCCACTCTCACTAGACTTACATCTTATATATTATAATGAAACAATCAACTATCGAGAATAAAATATACTAAGATGCGTTGGTTAAGAATAAGGGCAGCTTCAAGCTGTGAAACAACATAAGAATATCCCAGACATTAGTTACATTGTCGTAGGATATATACTAAGGAAAAGCCGGCCGGCCGGCTGCTGCCAGCCGGTTTCTAAACGGCTGGGCAGCCGACGCGCGCGCATGCCCGCACGTGGCTACTATGCAGGAGCGTCACACCTCCCCCAAGATATAAGAACCTTGACTAAGTTCTTCATATCTAACAGAAAGCTTCTCATAGTACCACACACTGTTGCGACACAAGGCACTATATATAAAAAAAATAAAGACTGTTGCGCTCCACCGAGCAAGTTCAACTAACTTAGCGACAATAAGCGAAAACATTCAACTTAGATACTGCTACAACATCTTATACAAAATTCTACACGTTATAAAAATAAAGAGTTTTTATAAGGTTTTTGCTTTTTTTTAATTTGTTTTTTTTCGGCTGAACTACAGTGACAGCCTATTTTCCTCCACACTCAACCCTCAATCCTGTAGCAGTCTAACCAACATCATCCACCCTTGATAGACAATCCGCTATCACGTTATCAGAACCGGCAATATGGCGTATGTCCAGATTATACTTCTGAAGCATGAGTGCCCACCTGGTCAGTCTCATATTCCGGTTATGAAACTAATTAAAGAATTTCAGAGGGTGATGATCGGTATAAACCACTACGACTGGTCCGAAAGCAGGAACATATACATCGAAGTGCCTGAGCGCCAGCACTATCGCCAGGAGTTCTTTTTCAATTACAGAGTAATTCCTTTGTGCACTATTGAATTTTTTTCTGTAAAAACTCACTGGATGTTCGATACCTTCATCATCTGTCTGTAATTCTTTAATCAGTTTCATAACCGGAATATGAGACTACTATTATTTATTTGCTTTGTAGATGTTTAGGTGACAATCACCACGGTCGATCTGGGGATCCGCCGCTGATGAGCTCGTCCTGGAATCTTTACGACTCTGAATCTTACGATTCTGTACAGGACTGAACATTCCATTTTTATCGGCAATAGCTCAGAGAAGAGTGTTGAGAGGGGAGAAGGGGTGTTGGAGAGAGAGGAAGGTGTTAGAGTGGCTTTGTTATGTGTGTTTTGTCTGTATACGTCGTCAGGATGTCCCCTGACTGGGTGCAAGCATGTGAAACATGCTAGGACGTACTACCGCACCCACTAAATGTCCGCCGTGGCAGGGATTCGATCCCGGGTCTTTCAGATTCACACGCGAGCGTGCTCACCACTTGACCACCACGGCCACACTATTTCTACCATTTGGGAAGAGTCAGTCAAGCAATAGATGTGGACATTTACAGCCAATTTGCTCTAGCCCTTTTTGAGTTACAGAAGATAGAGGTCATGATTTTTCGCCTACTTACAGTGAATAGACTATAGGTCATATGTTACCTTTAATACCACCACAAAAAATGTATTGTAGACATTGGAGTAAAATTCTAAAGGGAGGGTTTTAGTTTATTCCCTAGACCTCCACCAAGCTTACACAAATACCCACAATACAGTATATCCCCTCGAGATAAATGTGTACATTTTTCGGTAGAAAAACGTCCCGCTCGAGTTTTCCAGACTCGAAAACTCTACACCTAAATGGCCTGAAAGATCTAAAAATTGACAGCAATGGGTCATAAAATCGCCAAACTACTGGGGCGAACGTCTTAAAATCTCAAAATTAATTGTTCTAAATATGACGGAGAAATGGGTCTGGGGAAAAAAATCCTCAAGCCAAAATCTCCCCTTAAAATTATGCGGGTGAAGGTACAGTCGCGCTAATAAGTGATGTCTCGGCACCAAGTATGTTTTCATCAATAATTGGTATCAGCAATATCTAAGCTTCATTTCTTCATATCGAGTGAAATATACAAACATGTTCCTACATTTACCCACCGTATTCAACATCTGACAGACATTAATACAGCACAGAGCAAGCCAAACGTAATGACAGCTGGGACATGATTTAGTAGCGCGACCGTACCTTGCGATTACCGACTATAGTCCGTTCATTCTAGGTTGGGCAGAAGTTGTAACATATAACCTCTCATAACTCGAAAAGGACTAGAGTAATCGAGCTATTATTTCTACCAAATAGGAGGACTTGGCTAGGGAATATGTGTATAAATTGACAGCTCATTTGTTCCAGCCCTTTTTGAGTTACAGCGGTTAAAGGTTAGGATTTCTGCCCAACCCTAGAATGAACGGACTATAGTGGTTATAAGCATGGAACATCAACCTTTAGAAAATCCTACGACGCATTTCTTTTCTGTTTTGTGGCTGTGATTATACGATTTTATTCAGATTAGGAAGGGTACATGGAAGTCAGAGGGTTGAGGGGGGTCACCGTTTTTTTTTTATTGTTCTCTCCTTTTCTCTCTTTCTCTGGCTTGTATCCATTTGGCCCCATGCAGATAACTGTTGTAAGACGTTTATCCCCATCCAGGTGTCGATTTCTTCCTGGCGAGCGATAGCGAGCCAGCATTGTATGGAGAAGTTCAGCTTTGCCGGAGACATTTTTCTATCCAAAAATGTACAAATTTAGCTTGCTGTCAAAACAAATATATATATATATATATATATATATATATATATATATATATATATATATATATATATATATACTGACTCGCTGCGGCTCGCCATGAAAATATTGACACCTGGATGGGGTTAAACATCTTAAAACAGTAGGCTGAATGGGGCCGAATGGATACAAGCCAAAGAGAGAGGGAGAGAAAGAGAAAAAAAAAGTGAGGTGGGCTCCCTTAATTGAGATAGTCCATACCCTTATCTTTTCCACAGATACCCTTCCTAAATTGTAAAGAATCGTCTAATGACTGCCGGAAAACAGAAAATAAATACGTAAAGAAAACGGAAAATAAATGCGTAATCGGATCTTGAAAGGGTTTAATCGGATATACCATTGTTTAAGGGGGGGATGGGCTGGTTTTCTGGACCACTTTCTCCCTCATGTTTAGCCCCATTAGTTAGTCGATTTTAAGACCTTTCGCCCCATTTCATCGTCAATGTTTAGACCTTTCGTGCTATTTAGGTGTCTATTTTTTCCCTGGCGAACGACAGTGAGCCTGCAGTGTTGGAATAACCGGCCTTTGGCCGGGACATTTTTCTACCAAAATATTTACAAATTAATCTAAAAGGGCGATCTAATGGATGTTTTTTTTAAATTTGATGGAGGTCTAGGGAGGAAACTAGAAAAATAGTACATGCAAAATTCGCCCAAAAAGTGAACCACTTGGGGTCAGAAACAATTATTAATGTATACAGTCATTTGTGTTTGTGATATAAACTGTATTATATCGTAATCACTAAACTGCCTGGCTAAAATGTAAATACATTTTATTTGACCCAAAGTGCAGTAAGCCAGGGGTAAAATATGTGCATTTGTGATATTGTGATATTGGTGGTGTAATGGTTTAGATGCTTATGTTCTGGGTGTGGTGTCCTGAGTTCGAATCCCAGGAAGACCATATGCATTCATTAGTTTATTCAAGTACATTGGGGTTTGTAATGGATGATTAATGTTAAGAACGGGGTGTTACTTATTAGATTATAACGGCTGTTTGAGGGACAAATTGAGTCTAATAGCGGCACACCAAGTATCCAAGACTGTATCGTTGCACACCATGTTGATGAAGTCACCGATGATCATCTTGTGCTTGCCTATTTTTTTTAGTCCTTTCGTCAACCTTATTTTCACAACTCTGCTTTCTCCCAACTCATGGTCAATCTCAGGCCAACGCGAGAAAGAGGTTTTGTATTTGAAAATATCCCCGAAATCGATATCTGCCGAAACTTGTTTTTTATTAAGCAAATTATCCCATTTCGGAAGACGAATGGAGGCGCGTTCCTTTTCTGTGACCCAGCGAGGAAGCCATTTAAATGGGTAAATGTTCTTCGTGCTTATTGTTATTTTATCGGGTAGCTGGGCCTTGCACGGAGCCGTCCCGGTCAGGGTTAGTATATCCTTTCCACTGTACATTTTATATAATTGTTTTAGTCCCTTTCAAAATGATCTTACCAGCTGGGGCCTCCCAATCCACAAACTCGCTGTAGCCTACTGCTTCTATGTAAAGCTGTGTGCACTTTATTTATCTCCCGTAAACTCTGCCGACTGTGCTTGATCGTAATGTGTATTAGTCAACAAAGAATACTTTACTAAAAACAATTCTGCCAGGGGATTGTGAAACGTGAACACCAAAGTGAACTGTTTCGAATGAGCTCCCGTGATACAATAAAAATCTCAGAAGTGATTTGTTTCAAGCCGAATCACACAAAATGTCCACAAACAACCCAACCAAGACTCGCTCTATGCAGCTATCCTAAATCAATATATTATATTATAATATATTATATTTCATAAATATATCGTATTTATACTTCAAATTAACTATACAGTATTAGTTTTTCACGAAAATTATTATATAAAATTAAAATAGTTACAGCAATTAAATATTTTCTTTGAAACATACACTAGAGAAAATGAAATAATACGGGTAACTAATTCAATATTGTACAGTGTATTCTGGCTATAATCAGACGATTATACACTGCTTAGGATGAATCTGTGCTAATTAAAAGGGTAAATACAATCTCAATTAACCCATACACCCTTCCTAATCTGAATAAAGTCCTCTATTAATAGCCATAATAAAATGTCAGAATGCGTGATCCTCTTCAAGGGGTTAAGTGATTATTATTATTATTATTATTATTATTATTATTATTATTATTATTATTATTATTATTAGGGGATAGTGTCGGTTTTTCGGTCCATGTATTTATTAGTATATGTATTTTTGAGTTTCCTCTCGAGACTTAAATCAAACTTAAAGTAGAACCCCCTACACCTCATTTCAAGATAAATTTGTACATTTTTCGGCAGAAAAATGTCCCGGCCAAAGGTCGGTTCCTTCTAAAAATCACAGGCTCGTTATCGCTCGCTAGGAACAAAAAATCGACACCTAAATGGCACGAAAGGACTTAATATTGACAAAGAAATGGGGCGAAAGATCTTTAAATCAACAAACTAATGGAACGAACCACTTAAAATCTCAAAACAAATATGCTAAACATGAGGGAGAAGGGGATCCATAAAAAGCGAGTACCCTTAAGTAATCTTCTTTGGTTGCAGCCCAGCAAAGTTATGTTCAACACACCGTATATATATATATATATAAAACACTTAAGGGGGGATGGGTTTATTTATTTGCTTATGTTTTATCTTTTTAGTTTTCTTCGTAGGCCTCCATTAAGCTATACAAAACACCCCTTAGAACCCCCTTCAAGATAAATGTGTACATTTGTCGGTAGAAAAATGTCTCGGCCGAAGGCCGGTTCCTCTTATAATTACAGGCTCGCTATTGCTCGCCAGGAAAAGATTGACACCTAAATGGCACAAAAGGTCTTAATATTGACAAAGAAATGGGGTGAAAACTCTTAAAATCGCCAAAGTAATGGAAATGGGGTGAAAACTCTTAAAATCGCCAAAGTAATGGGTCTAACTTCATATAATCTGAACACTAATGGGGCTAAACATAAGGGAGAAAGGGGACAAAAACAACCATTCCCCCTTAAGTGGAAACCTTTTTTTTTTTTTTTTTTTTTCTTCTATGTGATTGAGGGAGGCAAAAGGCATAACTTGATGACCAGGTATATATATAGTAAAGTTAGTGAATTACCGACTTGCGAGTTTCGGTCTATAAGGAAGTTGGAGCTGTAGACATCGATATTTAGCAGAATTGTCAGCTAAAATTCGATCGTAGTACATTCATAAATACATAAAACCCAATTCAACATACCTTTTATCCATCAAAAACCTACATTATTATTGCATTTCTGTTTAATATCGATGTTCACGGCTCTAACTTCCTTATAACCTGAAACTCGCAAGTGGTCAATTACGGTCACGGTAGGTACAGTCGGCCACATAAGTGATATCGCGGCACCAAGTATATTTCGATCAATAACTGGCATCAGCAATATCTAAGCATTAATTCATCGTTTCGAGTGAGATATACCAACATGTTCCTATCTTTACACACCCAATTCAAACATCTGACAGACATTAATACAGCACACAGCCATCAAAACGTAATGACAGCGGAGACATGACATTTTTGGCCTGATGTACAGTGGCGCTAATAAGTCATGTCTCAGCTGCCATTACGTTTGGTTCGCTCTGTGCTGTACTGATGTCTGTCAGATGTTGAATAGGGTGGGTAAGTGTAGGAATATGTTTGTATATCTCACTCAAGAAGAAGAAATCATGTGTAAATATCGCTGATACCAATTATTGATCAAAACATAATTGGTACCAAGACATGACTTATTAGGCCGACTGTACCCGTAACGGTCGTGGCATATTTGGGTTCAAGGAAAACACAACAAAAATATACCCAATCTTCGTAAGGTCACATCCCGTTCACGAGTCTGGCCAATACAACCCAACTCTGACCATTCATTTAATCAAAATTAATAGTTGAAAAGAAAAAAAAATTGTTATGGCTTAAGGGGAGGAAGACCGTTTTTCTGGACCCCCTTCTCCCTAATGCCTTAGCCCCACTAGTTTTTATATTATAAGACGTTCGGTCCATTAGTGTGGCGATTTTAACACCTTTCGCCCATTTCATTGTCAATTTTAAGACCTTTCGTGCCATTTAGGTGTCGATTATTTCCTGGCGAGCGATAGCGACCCTGCAATT
>CM064578.1:64593896-64663896 GCA_032716605.1 Paralithodes platypus | reverse complement strand
TTCAATGTGAATGAGGGAGACAAAAGGCATATCTGCCTGCAGCGAGTGCCTCCCCCAGATTTCAAAGAGTGACAGGGCCGAAATCAAGGGACGTTCGAGCTAAAATGCCTGGACACACGGAGAATTTGGCCGACTGTACAAGAATAAATAGAAGATAACAAATGGAGAAAAATGTGGTGGGGGCAGGGGGCTATGAATCCTCCTCCCCTTGTAAAATTCAACTACTAGACGAGACAGAGTAAGGGGCAAGGTTAACGCGAAAGTGGTTCCGGACCCTAAGAATTGGAACTTTGATTGTTGTTCAGGCTCTGTTTCGAGTCGGCCACCCCCAGGTATGGGGTAGCCTATGTACGGTGGCGCTAATAAGTCATGTATCAGCTGTCATTGCGTTTGGCTCGCTCTGTACTGTATTAATGTCTGTCAGATGTTGAATAGGGTTGGTAGCCTAAGTGTAGGAACATGTAGGCCTAATGGAAAAATATGAAACTCGATATGTTTCAACCTCATATTAATACCCATTATATATAATTAGCACCATATTTCACTAGTAAATCTTCAAAATATCTGAGAAATATTGATGGAAACTTTTCAATTTACCGTCAGTTGAAAAAAAAACAGGCAATAATCGTAGTAGGACCAGTGACTTCCATAGATATATAGGCTAGCATATAGGCCTTTTTAACTTTATTCTGGCTACTATTAGACGATTATATTCAGTTTTAGAAGGGCCTCCAGCAATAAACAGGCTTTGAACTATCTTACTTAACCCTTTTTACTACCATAGATCCTTCTCAAACTGCACAAAATCGTGTAAATATAACTAGAATAAAATGAAAAGACGTCGCCGGTACAGAAGTGGTTAATGTAATGGGAGAAGGTTGCATTGTTGTTGTTGTTCCCCAAGCTGCCTGGCCGAACAGCCCCAAGGCCCCGAGCAAGACCAAGGCCATAACCGAGCGCCCCCACAGAACCCTCCCAGCCGACCACAATAAAGCATTTGTGACTGAAGCCACTCCATGGCGGGGAGCTGAGGAGGGCGACAGAAACGCCCGGGAAACCAAAGCCCCACCCAGGGCCCTGTGCCCCTCAGCAATTATGAAGAGAAAGCTGAGGGGCAAAGGAAAAAATTTGACGCTTTGGCTTCCAATCTTGGTAGATTGGGAGGTCAATCCACGGAAGAGACGCCGTCACTTGAGATCTAGAAAATATATAAGTAAAAGGAACAGTCAGAGTAAGCTATGGGTATGGCAGAGATCGCTCAGTTCTCACTCTGATAGACCAGCCCATCACCACAGGTTGCATTGTTGCTCATAGTTACTCCTAAATCTTTCACCACATCCAGTAGGCATTTCTTGTTGGCCACAGTTACAATTTGTGGAGTTGTTGAGTGTTTCTTGATTTCAATACCATTAATTTATCGAAGCTCATACAAACTTAATTGTCTCCTTTAGTGCCATTTTGTTTTATTCTGTCCAAGTCTTGCTGTAGTAGAGAGAGAAATAGGTCTTCAAATCGAGGCTATCATTATAGCATACCTCCCTCCCCTCCTTTAACTCCCTCCCCTCCCACCCTCCATTCACCCATTTGTTTTCCTTTCGTTTTTGCTTCCCTTCATTCTATTGTGTATTCGTCCCTCCCTTCCTTCATCCTTTCCTTCCATTCCTTCTTCTTTCACTACCTCCCCCATCCTTTCCTCACTTCCTCCTTTCTTTTCTTCCTTCCTCTCTTCTTCCCTAGCTTCTATCAACCTTCCTGGATTATAAAGCCAGCACACTGTAAGTTGTAAGTCAAGAATAGCATCAGGACCGGAGCCCTTTTCGAGAACTTCAGTCCTTTGTAGAGAACTCCAGTCCCTTCTATAAAAAAGAGAGAGCGCTCTATGTATAAGTATATTGGACAGCTTGGAATTTTTCAAGTGTTATCTTGGATTTTTTTTATTATTTTCTCTTCGCTCTAGACTCCAAGATGTTGGTAACAGTTGGCAACATTGAGTCATTGACGGATTCAGTTGTTTTGGTAGAGCGGTGGTATGTGGACGTATGGTCGGTGATGTCTTGAGCCCTTGGATACGCAGCCGTACGATTGATGTAAAGTGTCATTGTAGACGTCGAATATTCACCCTACATACGTGTGTGTGTGTGTGTCTGTATTTTCTTTGTTACGTGAGTGTAAACTATTGGATATTCCCATTGGTAAGAGCATTTAGGCCTAGACAGTAGCTAGCTAGCCTAGCCTAAACACAATTTTGGTGAATGTCTGTGGACCTGTGTCTAGTGTCCGACACCTACTCTAACTCTACACAAACTTGGGTAGGCCTATGCTATCACGGATTACTTTTGCAGCCTTATTTAGGATAGGCCTAGCCTAGGTTATTTATGGTAAGATTAGGCCTGGTGGGCGTACCACTACCAACATAGCCTACAGCATAGCCTAACTCATCTATAAAACATTAACCTAACCAAACAACAATTGACAATTGCATCAAGAGAAAACCAACCAAACACCCGAGGACACAGACTGAAGCTGGCCAAGGTCAGGCACAGAACCACGAAGAGGAACAACTTTTTTAGTGCTAGGATTGTAAACAACTGGAATAGTCTCCCAGTCGAGTCCCAGAGGAAGTAGTTACGAGTCAGAGTGTAAATGTTTTTAAAAATAATTATGACCGGTATGAGACTGAAAGATTGAGAAGAGGCAACCTTTATGAGCATTGACTCCTCTGCCTCTTAAACTATCAATAAGGTAAGCGATCACTAAGGTAAGCGAACATAACCTAACCACTAAGTTCACTAACCAGACCTAACCTAGTAGGCCTATTCATGTAGTACTAGGTTAGGTTAGGTTAGCCTAATGTTTTATAGATGATTTATGCTGTATGTCAGTAGTGGTACGCCCACTAGGCCTACTCCTAATCTTACCGATTTACCAATTTGACTGCTGTTATTTGCCCCTGCAGCCCTGCTGGTAATATAGCCTAGGCTAATATATTAGGGTAGAATGTAGGGTAACATTCAAGACAGCTAGAGCCGCCTTATTTACCAAGTTTCTTTTTATTTTTTCCAGGGAATAGCCTATAGTGTTTAATTGTTGTTTTTCATGGTTTGAGTGGAGGATTTGGGATTTTTTTTATTTTAATAGGCCTACCACGAATTTTCCGAGTGTTTTTTATAAACAAAATTGGTCATTTGCATCAATATAGACCCGGTAGTGTTTGTAATTATTATGTTCCTTCCAACAACCAACTATAGGCTACTCCTAAAATCGATTTATGAAATTTACAAACACATGTGGCAGTCCGTGGATTCGAACCCAGGATGCTCACACCGAATATCAACACCTTATGCATCGCACCACGAAGACAGTTAAGAATGGTGGACACTGCCTACGATTTATTATGCAACTTCGAATCCTGCATATCAATCTAAGCATGTACACACATCCCAACTGCAACTCATGTAGGCTATGCAATTAGAAATCTCGGGAAAACCTATTTTCCCCATTAGGCCTATCGATCGATGTTGAGACACGCTCGCTCCCCGATAGTGATTTGAAAAGACATTAGCCTAACCTAACAACCTTACCTAACCTAACCTAGTGTTATGGGTGGGGGCTGCCGCCCCCACACCCCCGCTGGGCGCTGGTTGAGTACCCTTAATAAAAAATAAAAAAAATGGCTGTCGATTATACGAAGGTGAAAGAAAGGTTGATGAAGTCTATGGTGTTTACTCTGCAATCTTCAGCTTGATTGTACATTGATAACGGGAAAGTACCGTATTGACAACCTTGTTACGAAAATTAAATTTTAGTACCATACTTTTATATTAGTTTTTCCGAGGGTTTAACACATTTTCATATGATCTTTAGAGCTATCGATAACTGGAAGTACCGTATTGACAACCTTGTTACGAAAAAGACATTTTAGTACCATACTTTGTTATTAGGTTTTGCCGAGGGTTAAAACAAATTTTCTTATGATCTTTAAAGCATATAGATTAAATCATTAAATATCTATCTTCAAATATATCAACAAAATTTGTGGTATTAAAATAACATTGAACCAGGATTTGCATTAACTTACCCATTATTCATTAATCTGAAGATACTCCGTCAAATGGCGCCATTTATTGGGTGAATCGCGCTTTTACAGTAGGTAAGGAAAATTGTGGGGAGGCCATGCACGCTTCCAAAATGTACAAATATTATATTAGATTAGATTAACCTAACCTAACCCTAATATAATATAATATAATATCGTTTTTGTGAGTAACGTTCAAGCCATTTATTGGGTGAATCGCACTCACCGCATCTTTCAAAACAAGAAGAAGAGGACCCAGGTCGAAGGATTCATTGGGTGCAATGCTTTGTTTACGTTCGGGACATTATTTTCGTGTTATTTTTCGGTGTAATCGGGTTTTTTCAAGTTTCAATAACGAAATTCCTCCATGCGGACTATAATGAGAAAAATATGGCGAGTCTATTGGTCCCTATTTTCCCTAATAAATTATTTCTAATAGGGCTGCGAAAGAGGTCTTGAATATTATCGAATGTAGAGTTCAGGCGTACCGCCCGCCTTGTTTACACTACGCAGAGCGGCGGCGGACGCTTGCCCAGGGTGTCAATCCACAAAATATGAATTGTGTTACCATTATGGTTTATTATTTTGTTATCATTATATATAGCGCGCGACGGAGCGGCGAAGGCGCGAGCTCTAGGGGGGTCCGGAGGCATGCCCCCCCAGATTTTTTTTGAGAATTTAGGTGTCTAAAACAGCATTTCCTGCAATCTAAAGGCAATCAAGATGGAACATGGAGACCAAAATTGTGTCAATTTACCTTTTTTGTTTCTTAAAAAAAAAAAAGGGTTGGGGGAGTTTCTGTTATCATTATACAAAAAGTTCATTTGCGTTATCACTCAAAAAAACAGCGTTGTTTGACACCCTGGGCTTGCCATCACGTCTTCGTCTATTTTGACTGCCGTTGGAATAATAATATAATGTTGGATACTATAATATGTCGAGGGGGGGGGGCGGGGGGCTTTGCCCTCCCTCACCCCCCCCCATGACGTCATGTTTACATAGGTCGATCGCCGCGGTTAAGTTTGCGTCTGTTTTGACGGTGATTTTTTCAGTTATTTGCCCCCTGATGGCATAGGCCTATATATGATGATGACAATAGGCTATGTCATGGGGGGGGCGCTCAACATATTATTGTATCCAACGGTAGTCAAAATAGACGGGAACATGATCGCAAGCCTCTGCCGCCGCTCCGCGTAGTGTAAACAAGGTGGGCGGTACGCACGAACACTATAGCCTATTCTTGCCAAGAGAATTGGGCAAGAATGTTCAGTGCGGGTGTACCGCCAGCCTTGTTTACACTACGCGTAGTCACGTAGTGGCGTCGGACCTTCCCATCATGTTCCCGTCTATTTGGACTGCCTTTGGATATAAAAATACATTAGCCTAACCAAACAACCTAACCTAACCTAGTATTCATGTAGTAATGACAGGGGGCAAATAGCAGTAAATATAGCGTCGAAATAGACTGGATCGTAACTGCAAGCGCACAACATGACGACCGTGCGCCCGATCACTACATCCATCCCGAGAATTGTAGCCTACAATGTGTAAGGACACTTGAAAAGGAATAGGATGGTGACCATGTAATTAAAGGAGCCACTCCATGATAGTGTGGTAATCCCAACGTTGACATACAGGGTGAAGCATGGATTTTGTTGGAAAGACAAATCAAGAGTGAGAGGGCTGGAAATGAGTTACTTGAGACCTGCGTGTGGAATCACATGACGGTGTGGATGTGCTGGAGAGTGTGAAGTGGAACACCTTGAGGTGGTTTCTAAATGTGGAGCGTATGGCAAATGAGAGAATGACCAGAAGAGTGTATGAGTCAGTCACTGAATGAGTGAAGTGGAAGAATGGAATTGAGAGGTACGGTACCGGTATAGGCTATGAGTGATAGGTGTGTTAATCCATGGACTACGAAGGTCCTCTCGGAAGCCATGGTACTTAGAAATGTAAAAATAACCCTTCAAAAACCATGCCAGTGCTAGGAAATGGCTGAAATTTGGGTGACACATAGAAAGTAGTGTCATCTTTCCATACCCCATCCTCCACTCCTTCCCCCCTTTATACCCACCCCCTTCCTCCCTCAACTTGGCCTTTTATTTTGCACATGTTCTAGCAGATCATGGTTTAAGTGGGAGGAGGGACGCCGGCTATGGACAGAGGTGCACAGAGGAGATTCATTTGTGGCTAACCTCCTTGGGGCAGAACCATGATAGCGGGACTTCAGGTTGCGTCACTCAACTGCCAAGTTAGCTGGCGTGGGTTAGGCTACAGGTATATACCTACCCAGATTAAGCTGTGTCCCGTACTAATACATTTTGTTTTCTATTTCAGTGTGTTGTAGATAAATCAGGAGACTTCAATATATCAGAGTAACTTCCCAAACTGAATTGATCAATCTGGTGTACCTGGACTGCAGAAGACTTGGTAACACTTTATGGTGTAAATGATACGGTAGGCCCGGGGTACTGAGATCCGGGTTGCCTCCTCCTTGGTTATGGTCACCTTGAGGACCATGAAGCGCTGGTTGACTTCCATCACTGTCATCGCCTTCGTTCTGGCTGGTGAGTTATATTATATATTTGGTATAATACTGTGTAGCGGGTAGATCTGTAGCCTACATATATCTCAGTAATTTGGTAATGTTACAATATATGTTTCTATATGTGTGAATTTGTGTTTTGTTTTTGTGTGTTCATTGTTTTCTGTTATGTTTTCCCTATTCAGGCTCTGTCTTGAGTCGGCCACCCCCCCCCAAAAAAAAAAAAAAGGAAAAGTGGGGATTGGGCCTGAGTATATACAATTTGTATACATACAGTACATACATAAATTCATAAATAGTCCACTAATATACCGGTACTAGATTAGGTTAAGTTAAGTTAAAGATATTGTTCAATGTTTCTTAGTAAATAGGCATCTGAAAAATAGTTCTAGCCGCTACGCAGGATCTTGCCATTTATTTTATCATCTTCCTTGATGGTGTAATGGTTAGAGTGTTTAAAATCTGTATGTGGTAACCCAGGTTCCAATCCCGGTGAGATCACATGCTTTCATTAAGTGGTGTTTGGTGTGTGGAGTGAAATTAATTAAATACATTAATTTATTGTTATTTTCCACCACTCCATACATATGATCTCAACTCAAGGTGTCAAACCGGAGCCATTTTGTTTGAAGACTTGAATGAATACAAGAAAATTAACATGAAATAGAATTGTTTTGACCATGTTATCACTTCCAAACTCCAAAGACGTAATATGAAATGCAAACTGCAATTTTATCTTTATGTATAGAATCTATCTATCGATTGCCTGAAGGGGTTGACACAAACGAAACGCCCCCATGCACCTCTGTCCCCAGTCAGTCGACGCCCCTCCTCCCAACCAGCACCGCCTTCATTCATATACAGTACTGTACTTCTTCACTCCATCCTTCCACCTCTCTCTCGGTTTACCTCTCCCTCTGTCCTTCCACCTCGCTTAAATTATGTCTTAGGAAGTGATAAAATGGCCAAAACCATGCAATTTCAAGTATATTTTCTTGTATTCCTTCTCATTTCATTCCATTCGGACCAATTTGAAACCAAATTGGTCCGGTTTGACACCTTGGTTTTACTGTAGTCTGTGATGAGTGTTGATAATTATTTAACCCGTACAGTACCGGCCACGTCCTATTCATTGTATTCTGGCAACTATTAGACGGCTTTATTCAGCTTAGGAAGGATGTCTACCCGTTAAATGATTAGGCCTACAGACAATCTCAATTAATCCTTTTAGCTACCATATATCCTTTTTAAGGTTCATAACATCATCTAAATACAGCTGAAATATAAACAAGAAGACTTCGCCGGTACACTAAGTCGTAGGCTTGTGCATAAACCTTTAACTGTCTTGATGGTGTAATGGTTAGAGTGTTTAAAAATCTGTGTGTGATAACCCAGGTCTGAATCCCGGTGGATCACATGTATTTGTATTGACTCAATGCATGTGGTCCACCGGGATTCGAACCTGGGTTACCGTACCACACAGATTTGTAAACACTCTAACCGTTATGCCATCAAGACCACATACGGTACTTTCATTAATTTCATTGGAGGTGTTTGGTGTTGGAGTGAAATAAATAAAAATAGATGCGAACTTAACCGCGGCGATCGACCTACTGTATGTAAACATGACAACCGTATGCCCGGACACTACATCCATCCCAATTTTGTTTTAATATTTTTTTTTTTTTAAAGAGACAATGAACTGAGGAAGGAAAAACACAGATAAAACAAAAAGGTCCATGTGCCTAAAGGCATCCTCCATTCATAAAATGTTTGTAACAACTGGATTTAAACATTTGTAGATAGAAGTTTGTGGAAAGCAATTCGAGGGAAGTGAATTCCAAAGAGTAGTAGTTCTAGGGATAAATGAATTTTGATAAGCAGAAGTTCTGCATTGTGGAGGAGAAAGTGTAAATTCATGGGCTCTCTCAGCTGCCCTAGTTCTACGGGGAAAGATGTGGAGAGGCGGCACAATTGAAGCAAGTTCCTCGGAACAATTGCTGTGAAAATATCTGTAGAATAATGCAAGGGATGCAACGTTTCTTCGTATGGATAATGTAGGAAGGTCCTGTGTGATTGCAGGGTTATTGATTAATCTAATAGCTTTATTTTGAATTTTGTCCAACTGCCTCAATGCAACCACTCCACTTCCACTCCACAGAGGTGAACAGTAATCCATCTGAGAACGCACATGACTTTTATATATTACGGCCAACTGCTCGTCAATGAAGAATTCTCGAACTCTGTACAGGAGTCCCAGTTTTTTTAGAGGCATTCTTAGCAATGCTTCTAACATAATGTGTCCAGCTCAAGTTAGTAGTTAATGTTACACCGAGAATGTCAATACTAGGGGAAGTGGGAATATTTACATCATTAAAAAATATATGGGAGTCAGTGAGATTCTGTCGGTTAGAAAATTGAATGTACAGTACTTGGTTTTCTGTGCATTAAAGGAAACTAGATTCTTTTGTCCCCATTCTTCAATTCTAGAAAGGTCCTGGTTCAGAGAAATTGCAGTGCTTATTTTTGAATTTATAAGATCGGGTTGGGTGAAAGAATTGGTAAATGTGAAGGAACTGTGGAGTGTTGAGTCATCTGCATAGGAATAGATTAACAAAGACTTTATTAAATTTACAGTCATCTTCAATTGGTCATTATTGGTGTCGTCGAAGAAGCCGAGCGATGTAGAGATAGCCTTCGTTAGCGACAAGGCCCAACACCTGGCCGTGGTCAACGTCAACGAGAAAGTGCCCACCCTCGCATCCCCCGTCCCGTCGCAGCAAAGTGTCGTTAGCCTGGATGATGCGCTGGACAGAATCAAAGAACTGGAGCTGAGGTTGAAGGAGATAGAATACAGGATACCTAAGAAATACCCAGAGGTGGAGTTTTTGACGTATAAAGACCGAAAGAGAATATTGGTGAGTGCGGTACTGCTTTTCAATACAGTACTTATATATTTTGTTTATAAAGACTGAATGAGAATATTGGTATTATATTTTGTTTATAAAGACCGAAAGAAAATATTGGTGAGTACAGTACCATACTGTATTTATTTACAAAACCTATCTTGATAGCCTATTGCTTAGTGTGCGGAATTTTGGTTGAGTATCCTAGGTTCGAGTCTTTGGAGCACCACATGTAATCATTACTTTCATTGATTTCACTAGTTAGGTTTATTTGTAAATTAATTGGCGGGTTGGTGAAAACAAATACTGTATGAATATTTTGTTTATAAAGACCGAAAGATAATATTGGTGAGTACTGCTTTAAGCCAGTATCACACGAGCGCTTTTTCACTCAACATTTATCTTCACCACTGGTCTGGCAGCTTATGTAATCAACATATAAAATATTTTGGTCACCTAAGTTCATCCATCGTCAGTCTAGTTTCAGATATCGTTGCAAAATATTCCAGAAAATTGTTGATCATCGAATGTTGACTATAAAAGCTCTCGTGTGATACCGTCTTTAGGAACCTTACCCGGTATATATTTTGTTTATAAAGACCTATAGATAATATTGGTAATATATTTTGTTTATACTGTATAGACCAAAAGATAATATTGGTGAGTACAGGTATACATACGTACATGACATTTTAAGACTGAGTGTTCCACACATACGTGCAGTTTCAGTCTCTTGTCCTAATGGCAGCGTTCCAGGCAACCCTGTTAAGGGCTGCTTCACTTGTCAATTTCTTGGATTTGAGATCGGCACGTATAGTCCGATCCCAGGTCTTCCTCGGTCCACCCCTTGGTGCAGCTCCCTCAATATCCGATGTTCCAATTTACGATATTATTATTGGTTTTTAGGTGTTTATGTTTGTTTTTTGGCTGGGCCGAGGACGCATCCCCATTTACCCCATTCATTTTAGGGTTTGCTGTACGATTTATATATTTAAGATCGGGTTTTCAGGAACGTAACCCAATTATTAATCGAGGGAGACCTGTAGGCTACTGTTATACAATACTTATATATTTTGTTTGTGGTCGCCCTCTTGTAGATAGGGGCATTTGACATTAGATAGATAAGATTTTTTTTATAAAGATAGCATTGATAATTTGTTATGATTGTGCTCAAAAGTAATCTACAGTATTAGAATTCTATACTTACAGTAGTTTCTTACAGTAGATCCTCTGGAAAAAGGCAAACTATGCCTGTGTATCCAGCTCAGTACCAGTACTTGCACTGCTGCGGTCGTTCACGGTGTTGGCGGCGGCGGTAGCAGACGCAACATTTTTACTATTCTGTATTTTTGTTTTATAATCAAACTTCAAATCTTGTCTTCCCCATGCTTTATCAAGATTACTTTCAAACTCCCTTATTGATTCGGAATCGACTACATACTGGGGCAGTGCGTTCCACTCATTTACCACTCTATCACAAAATGAGTTCTTTGCCTTCTCTGGTACAGTACTCTATTTTTTTCCAGCTGATGCTAAATTAAATCCCTTTGCATCCAATTTCTCAATTCCTGATGGAAAAATATGATGTCTCTGCATCATGTTATTGCCAAGTTTTCATAATTAGCAACATATTTCACTACAAAAACTTGGTAATGGCCAAGTAATCATGACACCAAGATAGCCATTTATTCTCAGCTGGTAAAAACAGACTATAGTAGAGTACATTATTGCTTTACATGATAAATAAATAGTGTTTAATGAAATAATGCCTTTGTACTGATAGGGTTAAACTTGTAAAAAGGGTATTGCCAGAATAGTAAAGCTCTATTGAATCTGCCTTGATTGGCAAGTGATACTTCTCCTTTCATTCTGGCTATCAGCAGGCAATTTTATTCACTTTGGAAGGAACCGGAGAGAGTTTGGGGGATAATTAATATGGCGATGTTAATTTTTATACTAGCCTTCTGAGCGAATGCCACTTACAGTACAGTATAAGGCTAAGGGATAAGTAATATAGTTCTTACCCTTTTGATTCCTAGAGGTCTCTCGTAAGATGAGTAAAATTGTCTTACTTGACAGGTGGCACGTAGGAGCAAGGTTTGTTATGTCACTCCTGTTGGTGGCTGAGCAGTGCATAAGCTTATACTGTATATAGGTCTCTCTCACTATATGATTGGGTAACGTTCCTGAAAACCCGATATTAAATAGAAACATCATACAGCACTGTAGAAAAATAGTGCTAACAAGATACACAGAGGGCCTCGGAGTCGGACGGATCCTAAATTGAGTGGTCAATCCTGTAAGTCCTTCACTAAACTGGCTCGGGTTGTCCCTCTCACAGGGAATAGGTCCGATTGGGGGCATATTGTGTATGGCCACCCTCGTAAGGGGAGTAAGGCGTCCGGCAATAGATAGATAGATAGATCATATAGCAAACCCATAAAATGAATGTGGTAAATGGGGATGCGTTCTGGGACCAGCCAAAACCAGGTCTCCCTCACTATCCGATGCCCCAATTTCCGATATTATTATAGGTTTTTAGGTGTTTGGGTTTTGGTTGGTCCCAGAACGCATCCCCATTTACCCCATTAATTTTAGGGTTGGCTATACAATTTTTCTATTTATGATCGGATATTCAGGAACGTAACCCAATCGTATATCGAGGGAGACCTGTACTCTGTTTCTTTGCAACTGACGGTAATTTGCAAAGTCCCCATCAAGATTTCTATTTTTTTTTTATAATTTTGCTGTGAAATATGGTGTTAATTATATTAACTTGGTCTTAATATGATGTAGAGACAGAGCAGTTTAATATTTTTTCATTAAATTATCTGCTAAAGGATTCAATCGTCAGCTGAAAAGAAAGAGGAGTTTAATAAAAGTGTCTATTGTTAGTTAGAATAAACAAAAATAAGGCATCATACTACCCTTTACTGTGAGACATCCTTCCTAAGCTGAGTAAAATCATCTTTTGACGCAGGTGGGGCAGTTAGAATTAAAAAGAAAAAGCATCATAGTACAGTCGACCTAATAAGTGGTGTCTCGGCACCAATTATGTGTTGATCAATAATTGGTTTCTGCAATATTTACCCATGATTTCTTCTTTTTGAATGAGATACACAACCATGTTCCTACACCTACCCACCCTATTCAACATCTGACAGACATTAATAAAGCACAGAGCAAGCCAAACATAATGACATCGAGACATGACGTGTTAGCGCCACCGTACCTTTAATTATGATCCATCCTTCTTAAGCTGAGTAAAAAACAAAACAAAAAGAGGCATCATAATACCCTTCACTATGAGACATCCCTCCTAAGCTGAATAAAGTCCTCTTTTGCTGCAGGTGACAGGTGGTGCTGGGTTTGTGGGGTCACACCTGGTGGACCGGCTGATGATGGCCGGACACGAGGTTATCGTGGCCGACAACTTCTTCACCGGCCGCCGTCGCAATGTCGAGCACTGGGTCGGCCATGAAAACTTTGAGCTCATACACCACGATATTGTCAACCCTCTCTATATTGAGGTGGATCAGGTACTATATAATAATAATAATAATCGTCATTCTTTATTCCAGACACAGAAGATTAATACGGTACCGGGTACTGTAGAGGTATAGGGAATACTGTACGGTACAACTTGATGGTCCTCGGGGCTGTTCGGGCAGGCAGCTTAGGGAACAACAACAACAACAACTTGATGGTCCATATCACATACAAATCTCTATGCAGGGCTCCCTCAATATTCGCTGGGGTTACGTACCCGAAATTGCCACAAATAATTGAATCTACGAATAGTTACTACAGATCCCCCGATTAGCCCCACAAATCCTTCCCAAGCCCATACATTTTTTGTTTGTTTTGGTGTTAATGCATCTAAAACATGAATACAATAATATAAATAATATACAGGAAAATAGTTTCGTTAACCTTTAAAATTAAAATAGAAATAATTTTTAATAGGGTTAATTAATTACTGTAAGTAAATGAAGCACTCACCAACCCATTTAAGCTCATCAAATTCTAACCAAATGGTAACCGCGAATAAGTGAATTCGCGGACTTAGAATCCGCGAATATTGAGGGATCCCTGTGCACAGATAAGATACAAAAATATATTAATAATGAAGCAGTAAAATATTATACAGTATTTACAGAATGGTAAGAATTGTCTCTGGTTATTTATTTGATTTGTTTACTGCACCATATTATTAACGCCTTTCTCGCGGGGCCCATCATATGACGGAGACGATTTTCCGGCTATTAGGAGGCCTAGGAGCGAGGCCAGCTGTTGCAGGCAGCTCGGGGGGGCGTCAACCACAGCCTACAGGCCGCACGGAGACACTGACGTCTGAGAGAGAGAGAACACACTCATATGCAGCGTCACACATAGCGAAAACATCTAAAAATTGCAAAAAATTTGCGATTTTTGCCCTTCGTTTGCAAGATCGTTGCAAGATAACCAGACGTTGTACAGGGATGATTCAGGTGTCATTTGAAAGCTCTATTGCCGTACCTTCACATATATATAATTGTATTACGCTCTGGCTTTTGCTTATGCATGAAAATGAGCAGGGAATGAAGGTAGTTTCGGGCAATTATGCCCGCTCGTAAGGGGTTACGTATTTAATACACACTAGCTCAGGGTGTCAAACCGGAGCAATTTTGTTTGAATTCTTTAAGGAATATGAGAAGGAATACAAGAAAATGAACTCCAGATAGAATTGTTTTGGCCATTTTATCACTTCCAAAGACAGAACTTTATCTATAAACCACACTTTCATCCTTACATAATACAATAATAAAGACTAAAAATACTGGATTTGGCTTCATTTGACACTGCACTAGATCGGTTATTACTACTTGGGACCTGCTGTATACAACATGCCACAATTAAAATGTAAAACTTGCAAACTAAACAAACCAAAATTGGGACAAGGACAATATAAAGTCAAATTAAATTATCTAAAATCTACTATAAATTGAAGACAATCAGGCATGTTTTTACTTCTATAATTTATAGTAGAATTGACTTACCATTACAGCACCGGTACTGTTTATATTTAGTGTAATTGGGACTGCCATGATATTTGTGTTTGTCTGGTTTTGATTGTTCTTTATTTACTGCATTTGCAACAATACTTATATATTGAGTCTTTGGTATTGTTTTCTTTCTTAAATACAGTTCTCCCCGGTGTGTAATAAATGTATACTGTATAGTACAACCTCAATTGTTGTTGTTGTTGCCGTTCCCCAGGCTGTCTGGCCGAACAGCCCCAAGGTCTCGAGTAAGGCCAAGGCCATAAACGAGCGCCCCCACAGAACCCTCCCTGCCGACCACAATAAAGCCTGGGTGACCGAAGCCACTCCATGGCGGGGAGCTGAGAGGGTGCGTAAACGCCCGGGAAACCAAAGCCCCACTCAGGGCCCTGTGCCCCTCAGCAATTATGAAGAGAAAGTTGAGGGGCAAAGGAATAATGTGATGCTTTAGCTTCCAATCTTGGTAGATTGGGAGGTCAATCCACGGAAGAGACGCCGTCACTCGAGATCTAGAAAATATATAAGTAAAAGGAACAGTCAGAGTAAGCTATGGGTATGGCAGAGATCGCTCAGGTCTCACTCTGATAGACTAGCCCATCGCCAAAGACCAGCCCATCGCCAACTGTACTGTACTGTACACTCGCATACCATAGTCTCTAGCCCACACACAAGAAATCGCGGTGCCCTATGTTTTTCTTTATGCAATTGTAAGTATCTAGATTGATTTTTGGATGGAACTTGCTTCTCAATAAATAATACATATACAGTACTGTAGTTTTGTAGTTGATGTATAGATAATACATATACAGTACTGTAGTTTTGTAGTTGATGTATAGATAATACATATACAGTACTGTAGTTTTGTAGTTGATGTATAGATAATACATATACAGTACTGTAGTTTTGTAGTTGATGTATAGATAATACATATACAGTACTGTAGTTTTGTAGTTGATGTATAGATAATACATATACAGTACTGTAGTTTTGTAGTTGATGTATAGATAATACATATACAGTACTGTAGTTTTGTAGTTGATGTATAGATAATACATATACAGTACTGTAGTTTTGTAGTTGATGTATAGATAATACATATACAGTACTGTAGTTTTGTAGTTGATGTATAGATAATACATACAGTACTGTAGTTTTGTAGTTGATGTATAGATAATACATATACAGTACTGTAGTTTTGTAGTTGATGTATAGATAATTATATTAACACATTTGTTTCCAGGGATATAATTTTGTAATTAGAAATATTATTATGTTTTTTACACCAACCAACTTCACATCTAAACTCAATTAATGAAATAAACAAATACATATGGCACTCCGAGGACTCGAACCCAGGTTACTCACATCAAAATTTCGTGCACTATGCATTACGCTATCAAGACAGTTAAGTGATGTCTACAAATATTTGTGAGTGGGCTAGAAACTATGGCATCCGAGTGTACTATACATGTTGAGTATTTATTACACACTAAATCAGTTATTATTATTTATTACACACTAAATCAGTTATTATTATTCAGGAACTGAATTACCCCCAGGGGGTAAGGGGGCCTTCATCTAATGGTGGAGGAAAACAAGAATATGCCTCAACCATCCTACTGCGTGTCGTACAAGGCGACTAATAGGGGGGATGGCGATAGACTTGTGGACCAACAGCCATTACTAGACAATAAAGTCTTTATCTTAGCACTGTCTTGGTATGGCACTGCTGAGGCTGGTGGGGTCCGGATAGGTGCCACAGGGGACTGAGTCTTACCTGGGCGCCGTTTGGCACCACACCTGTGTCGGCAACAGTGTTTGCATGTTGGAGCAGTGTTGGGGCAGGACTTTATTGTTCTATAGTCCAATTGCCTAATATACAGTAGAGTCTTGTTATGGTGCTGTCTTGTTGTAACACTGTTAAGGCTGGTGTGGTTGCAGATACTGCAGGTGCAAGTGCTGCAGGGGAACTCTGTTGAGTCTTGCTGAGGCACGGTTAGCACTATACCAACATCAGCCACAGTGATGACTTGAGGCAGTGCTGTGGCAGGACTTTATTGTACTACAGTACACTCCAACTACTGAAAGGCAACCCCGTCCGAGCCGTTACAATGCATGTAATGGAAAAATGACGTTAAACCAATGTATGTATGTACAGTCAGGACCCCCAATACACGATTCCACAATGCGCGAAAACCCTAATACACGAGTTACCCCTCGAAAATAGCATTAATTAATTAAGCATTAATTACGCGAGGTGGTACCACAATACACGAATCGAGAGCTAAGAAGGGGCCAAATCCGCAATTCCCGCTTGATACGCGAGCACGTCTACGTTTCGCGAGGCCCAGGAGTAGCTCTGAAAAAAGAAGAAGACGGGCATACGCCTGCCTTCCCTCCCGCTTTCCCTCCCTCCCTCCCTCCCACAGTCCCGCTCAAGCGCTCATAGCCGTGCGGAGTGACCAAACGTTTGTAGTGCCTGCCACTTTTTTCGCCATGCCACGCCAATATAAGAAGATAACACACAAAATGAAGGTGGAATTGTTGTTTCGCAAGAAAAGAGGAGAAGGAAACTGTGCAATAGGCTTGTCAGAGTAAACTGTTCGTACGATTTGGTTAGGGAGGGAGAAGTTGGAGAAAATCGTGAAGTCCTACGGTCCTAGTCCTAGTCCTAGCCTATCTACTACTAATTTTAAGGTAAGGTTTCATATTTTTATTCATTGTTCTTCTTATATATAAGATATAGACTGTACTGTAGAGCCAAAAATGTCGAAAATAGGGCCAAAAATTTCGAAAATAGGCCATAATTGAGAGATGTCACCCAATCTAATTATTCCCATTTAAAGTTAGTTCCACAATACCCGAATTCACAATACGCGATGCCTCCTGTCACCCCTATTCTCGCGAATTGGGGGTCCTGACTGTATGTATAACTGCTGTATACAATACGTCATCATTTTGTAAATCTACTTTATATTGATGATGATCAGGTATGCTAGAGTGACCCTGGGCTCTGGGTCTTCTCCTGGGTTACCTAGATGTGTGTGAATTTGTATTTTGTTTTTGTGTGTTCATTGTTGTGTTTGGGTTTTGGCTGGTCTGAGAACGCATCCCTATTTACCCTATTAATGTTAGGGTTCGCTATACGATTTATCTATTTATATCTACTGTATCTATATATTTATATCTACTGTATCTATATATTTGCTCGGGCCCATTTTTCTTTTTTTTTTTACTGGGGGTGGCCAACTCGAGACAGAGCCATTTAAGATCATGTTTTCAGGAACGTAACCCATTCCTAAATCGAGGGAGACCTGTACATTGCTTGATATTGTTGATACTTTTGCAGATCTACCATTTGGCCAGCCCTGCCTCACCACCTCACTACATGCACAACCCAGTTAAGACCATCAAGACCAATACTGTGGGTACCATCAACATGCTGGGTTAGTACCATTCTATCTATCTAGCTATCTATATATCTATCTATCTATCTATCTATAATCTGGTACCTTTGCCCCTCAGCTTTCTCTTCATAATTGCTGAGGGGCACAGGGCCCTGGGTGGGGCTTTGGTTTCCCGGGCGTTTCTGTCGCCCTCCTCAGCTCCCTGCCATAGAGTGGCTTCGGTCACCCATGCTTTATTGTGGTCGGCTGGGAGGGTTCTGTGGGGGCGCTCGGTTATGGCCTTGGTCTTGCTCGGGGCCTTGGGGCTGTTCGGCCAGGCAGCTTGGGGAACAACAACAACAACAACTCTGGTGCATTGGTGGGTGCCCAACACTGAAAGGGGTTGAAATAGGGGAGCTATCCCCCCGCCAAAGGCGGCTTTCTAGGGCCTTTCCTAGCTGATGCTGAGAGGATTGGGTTCTAGTCATGTGGTGATGGGCTGGTCTATCAGTGTGAGAACTGAGCAATCTCTGCCATACCCATAGCTTACTCTGACTGTTTCTTTTACTTATATATTTTCTAGATCTCAAGTGACGGCGTCTCTTCCGTGGATTGACCTCCCAATCTACCAAGATTGGAAGCCAAAGCGTCACATTTTTCCTTTGCCCCTCAACTTTCTCTTCATAATTGCTGAGGGGCACAGGGCCCTGGGTGGGGCTTTGGTTTCCCGGGCGTTTCCGCACCCTCCTCAGCTCCCCGCCATGGAGTGGCTTCGGTCACCCAGGCTTTATTGTGGTCGGCAGGGAGGGTTCTGTTGGGGCGCTCGGTTATGGCCTTGGCCTTGCTCGGGGCCTTGGGGCTGTTCGGCCAGGCAGCTTGGGGAACAACAACTCTGGTGCATACTTTTTTTTTTTTTTTTTTTATGTGACCCTGATCTCTGGGTCTTCTCCTGGATGACCTAGATGTGTGTGAATTTTTATTTTGTTTTTGTGTGTTCATTGTTTTCTGTTATGTTGTCCCTATTCGGGCTCTGTCTTGAGTCGCCACCCCCCTAAAAAAAGAAAATTGGGGATTGGGCCTGTGTATATACAGTACATACATACACATACATCTATCTATCTACATACTCTGGCACATACTGTAGATAGACAGAGTTGCTAGGTCCAAGCGATCGAAACATATATGAGACTGACTTAAGTTTCTGAAAAGACAAAGGAGACATTTTTATTGACTCTCTTTATCATTTTATTGTAATATTGGTTTCAATTTCATCGTATTAGAAATGATTCATAGATTAAAAAAAGACCAAATAAGACATAGTTATATTTATGTACTGTATAAGGGAGATAGATGCATTAGATAGATAAACAGACAGACATTTGATGCATTAATAACATTCTTAATAATTTATATATACTGTACCTAGGCTTGGGCCGCCACCCGTGTATGATCCCGACTTTTCCGTGTTGTGGCCTACTTTGGAACTTTTGGGGTTACCGTGTCCAACCAAATCCGTGTATATAAAACGTGTGTATATCAAGACCTGACTGTATACATGAGTCACATTGTTGGTGGAAAATGTATGTATGTATGTATGTATCGGGGCGGCCCGACTCGAGACAAAGCCCGAGTAGAAACACCATTTAAAGTTCCAGTTCTTAGTGTCCGGGACCACTTTCGCGTTCCCCCGCCCCTTCCTCTGTCTCGTCTAGTAGGTGAATTTTACAAAGGGAGAAGATTCCTAGACACCTGCCCCCAAAAGGAAAAGTAGGACAGTAAAAGAGACAAACAGAAACAGCTAAGGTTGAGTAGAGGATGCCAAACCTCACTCTGGATAGGACCAGCAACATGTTGACTTTTGGATGTAAATACTGTACCAGTTTTGGGCTGAAATTAAGTAAAACTAGACCCAAGCCAACCTTGATCCAAAACCAAAATAATTTTCGTATGATGTCAATGTTTATTTTTTGCAAACATTGGTATACAGTAGCTAAAAAAATGTCATATCATGTTGGTGCATTCTAATTTTCAAGAAGCTGTAGGCTGTTGGTAAAGCACTTGCCTGCAAACCGTGAGGGTTCGAGTCGCAGGCCAGCCAGTGTGCTATTTGGCAGACGCCAGCGCTGTGGTGGACGGCGAGTTTTGGAAACCTGTTGCAACTGTTCACTGAAGTCCCTGATACATCAGGGCACCCACCCTAGCCCAGCTATTGAGCAGGCAGCTTGGGGAACAACAACAACAAAATTTTATTTCCTTATTCTTTTCATTGACAGATATTTATTTTGTACAATATCTACTGGTGTCTCATGCATCTTATCTCTCTGTCTACTGGTGTCTCATGCATCTTATCTCTCTGTCTACTGGTGTCTCATGCATCTTATCTCTCTGTCTTCTTCTTTTGTTTTGTAATATGAAGTTGCATTTTCTAGGTCTTGCGAAGCGTGTGGGAGCGCGGGTCTTGATCGCCAGCACCTCAGAAGTGTACGGTGATCCGGAGGTGCACCCCCAGACAGAGGCTTATTGGGGACACGTCAACCCGATAGGTAAGTACGGGTACGGTCATACCTTAAGCCGGTATCACACGAGAGCTTTTATAGTCAGCATTCGACGATCAACGTTTCTGGAATACGTTGCACTGGTATCGGAAAGTAGACTGGTGATAGGTAAATTTACGTAACCGTAATAGTTAAAATGTTGACCTCATAAGCTGCCAGACCAGTGTTAAGCATAAATGTTGAGGGAAAAAGCGCTCGTGTGATAACGGCTTAAAGTTCCCTCCCACCTTTGTCAACACACTAGGTAACTTAGGTACAGTCATAAGCTAAAGTTCCCTCCCACCTTTGTCAACACAATAGGTAATAATAATAATAATAATAATAATAATAATAATAATAATAATAATGTAGTACTTTATTGGTCACGTAGATTACGTGAAATTTGTGTTATGCATTTTTCTTAGAGGGATAAAGGAATACATTCATACAGATATAGCACATTTTTAAAATTTGACTACTTCCTTTAACGTGACGATAGTGCGTTGTTATGTGTGCGATTAGTTTGTTTGGGAAACAGATTAACTTGCTCATGTAGTAATGTACACCCTATGTGGTGGATTGTGTTCTTTTATTTAATAATTTTCATTTTAGTAAGCGTTGTTTCCACATAGCGATTTTGATAAATTTAATTTGACTTTATATTGTCCTTGTCCCAATTTTGGTTTGTTTAGTTTGCAAGTTTTACATTTTAAATTATGATATATTCTAGCTTACTTCTTTCACTCCAACACCAAACCACCTCCCAACGAAATTAATGAAAGCATGTGATCCACCGGGATTGGAACCTGGGTTACCATACACATATTTAATACACTAACCATCACACCATCAAGACAGTAGATTACATACTTAAGGGGAGATCTCCACTCGAGGGATTTTGTTTCTTGACCCCTTTCTCCCTCATGTTTAGCCCCATTGCTTTTGATATTATAAAATGTTTGCCCCATTAGTTTAGCGATTTTAAGAACTTTTACCCCATATTAAGACCTTTCGTGCCATTTAGGTGTCGATTTTATCCTGGCGAGCGATAGCGAGCCTGTAATTTAAGAGGAACCGGCCTTCGGCCGAGACATTTTTCTACCGAAAAATTTACAAATTTATCTTGAAAGGGACTCAAGGGGGTGTAATTTTAAGGGGAGGTTTAGTGTGTTTACCGAAAAATGTCCCGGCCGAAGGCCGAATCCTCTTAAATTACAGACTCGCTATCGCTCGCCAGGAAAAAATTGTCACCTGAATGGCACGAAAGGTCTTAAAATGGAGTGAAAGTTCTTAAAATCGCCAAACTAACGGGTCGAACGTTTTATATTATCAAAAGCAATGGGGCTAAACATGAGAGAGAAAGGGGTCAAGAAAAAAATCCCTCAAGTGGAGATCTCCCCTTAAGGTTGATGGAGGTCTAGGGAACAAACTAAATACCTCCCCTTAAGAATATGGAAGTTAATCTACATAAAAATCACTAGGCCTATTTATTTTGCAAGCCATCGTGTAGTCAGTACTTTAGTGTTGGTGGATGGATTTTTAATTTATTTATTATTCTTATGCTGGCTGGTACGGTTGGCCAAATAAGACGTGTCGCCGCTGTCATTACGTTTTGCTCGCTGTGTGCTGTATTTATGTCTGTCGGATGTTGAATAGGACGTGTAAAGATAAGAACATGTTTATATGGGCGGGCCCGAAAGGGGTTGAAATAGGGGAGCTATCCCCCCGCCAAAGGCGGCTTTCTAGGGCCTTTTCTAGCTGATGCTGAGAGGATTGGGTTCTAGTCATGTGGTGATGGGCTGGTCTATCAGAGTGAGAGCTGAGCAATCTCCGCCATACCCATAGCTTACTCTGACTTTTCCTTTAACTTATATATTTTCTAGATCTCAAGTGACGGCGTCTCTTCCGTGGATTGACCTCCCAATCTACCAAGATTGGAAGCCAAAGCGTCACATTTTTCCCTTGCCCCTCAACTTTCTCTTCATAATTGCTGAGGGGCACAGGGCCCTGGGTGGGGCTTTGGTTTCCCGGGTGTTTCTGCACCCTCCTCAGCCCCCCGCCATGGGAGTGGCTTCGGTCATCCAGGCTTTATTGTGGTCGGCGGGGAGGGTTCTGTGGGGGCACTCGGTTATGGCCTTGGAATTGCTCGGGGCCTTGGGGCTGTTCGGCCAGGCAGCTTGGGGAACAACAACAACAACACAATCCACCACATAGGGTGTACATTACTACATGAGCAAGTTAATCTGTTTCCCAAGCAAACTAATCGCACACATAACATCGCACTATCGTCACGTTCAAGGATTTAGACAGGATAAATCTTCAGGGATCTTAGCAATATACCGTCAGTTGAAAAGAAACGGACTATAGTACATGTGTACAGTAGAAACTCAAATCTGGACGCTCTGATTTTACCAGAACGTCCTGAACTTCCCAAATTGACTAATGCCTGACGACTAATGTATGACGACTAATTGCCTGGGAACCAAAGTCACTTACTCATATAGTGATGAACATTTTATGTGGTGGTTTTGTGTTCTTTTATTTCAAAACTTTATTTTGCTAAATCGTTATTTCCATATACAGTAGTGGTCTTTATTAGTTCTTTTGTCTTTATATTGTGTCGTTCCTATTTTGCAAGTTTTACATTATAATAATAATAACTCATCATTACGTATCTCGACACTGCTTTGAATGTTTACCGTGTGGCGAATGTTAACACAGTTTATCGCGTTGTTGTTGTAGTAGCCCAAGATTCCCTTTTATGGGAATCCCGCGGTAACAAGGTAATCCGCCACTTCCCTCAGGTGGGTCCAGAGATCTCTGAGTGAAGTTATGTTTGTGCTATGAGTGAAGTGATGTTGAAGTTATGTCTGCTGTGAGTGAAGTGATGTTGAAGTTATGTCTGCTGTGAGTGAAGTTATGTCTGTGCTATGAGTGAAGTGTTGTTGAAGTTATGTCTGTGCTGTGAGTGAAGTTATGTCTGTGCTGTGAGTGAAGTGTTGTTGAAGTTATGTCTGTGCTGTGAGTGAAGTGTTGTTGAAGTTATGTCTGTGTTGTGAGTGAAGTGTTGTTGAAGTTATGTCTGTGCTGTGAGTGAAGTGATGTTGAAGTTATGTCTGTGTTGGGCAAGTGCTGGACAGTGGAGTATTAACCCATTCTGTACTGGTGACGTCTTTGCTTTTTTTACTAGTTACAGTACATTAAACAAATTTGTGAAGTTTACGAAGGATCTGTGGTAGTAAAGATAAGATTATGTGAGTTAGTTCTAAGCCTGTTAATTGCTGGACTCGGGTTTCTCTGGGAAGCATGTTTTCCGATGGGTTAAGGGAGCTCAGACGGCATTGTGCAGCATAATTTACTGGTCCGGCTCAATGGTTTAAGGAGGGGGTTTAATTTGCTCTAACCTCTATCAAACTTTAAGAAACACCCACAAGACCCCCCTTCGATATAAATTTGTAAATTTTTCGGTAGAAAATGTTTTGGCCGAAGGCCGATTCCTCTTCAAATACAGGCTTGCTATCGCTCGTCAGGAAAAAAATTGACACCTAAATGGTACGAAAGGTGTTAAAATTGGCAAATAAATGGGGCAAAAGGTCTGAAAATCGCCAAAGTAATAGGGTGAATGTCTTGAAATCTCATATCTAATAGGGCTAAACATGAGGGAGGAGGAGGACTCGAAAAACCAACTGCCTCCTCTTAATCTTGGGAGCTGGAGAGTTTAGGATTGTGTAATGTGGTCTGTTGTTGATGGTTTGTTGGGTAAGGTGCATGTGTGTGTGTTTGTGTTTGAAAGTGTAGGTGGGATGTTAATTTAGATTTGGTTGAAATAATGGGCAGATGTTTGTTTCATGTCTCGAGGTGGGTGATGTGTTAGGGAGTGGCATGGGTGAAGTGGGTCGTGGGCTGAGGAGTAGGACTATGTTCTAAATGGGTCTTCAGAGGGAGAATCTGTCTTTCTGCATGTACAGGTATACATACATAACATTTTAAGACAGAGTGCTCCACACATACGTGCAGTTCAGTCTCTTGTCCTAATGGCGGCGTTCCAGGCACTTGTTAAGTTTTTTGGATTTAAGATCGGCACGTATAGTCCGATCCCAGGTCATCCTCGGTCCACCCCATGGTGCAGCTCCCTCCACAATTATTATGTTCCCTCCACCAACCGACTTTACTTCTAAACTCAATTAATGAAATTAATAAATACATGTGGCAGTCCAGGGATTCGAACTTAGGATGCTCACACCGAAATTCAGTGCATTTATCCATTGCGCTACGAAGACAGTTAAAGAATGGTGGACAAGCCTACGATTTATTATGCAGTTTCGAATCCTGCATATCAATCTAAGCATGTACACAATTCCAACTGCGCTATCATAGGCTATGGATAGATGGATGGAAGGAGTAATCAGACCTGCATTTTTTCACCCAATTTTGTTCATCCATTCTCTCCACATGTCCATACCATCCCAGTCTACTTGTACGCATCACTTCGCTAATACTCTTTAATCTTTATACCTAAACGTCTCCTCAGCTCAACATTTGTTATTCTATCCTGCAGCCTGGCCCCACACATCCATCTCACCATTCTCATCTCATTACGTTCCATTCTGTTGACATCCTCTACTTTGACGGCCCATGTTTCTGAGGCATACGTCATTGCGCTTCTAACACATGAGGCATACACCATTCCCTTCAGGGGGAGAGGCACTCTTTTCATGGTCAGAATTGGCAGCAGTTATGTGATTTGTGTGCATCCTGCGATTATTTTGAGGGCTATATTCTGAGTGGTTTGTAGTTTCTTCATGTTTGTGGTTGAGGTGCAGGATGACCAGCTTATCGCGTCTCGATATAACTTTATAGACCGAGTATTCCACACGGAGTGCTGAAACTAGTCGCACGTGTTCCCTCAATCGTTCCTAGTATGTGATTCAGTTATAGACATAATCTTGCATCTAGAATGTCAGCCAAGGGTGGTGGGAAAGGGGAGTATCAGGAGTGATGTAATGTCTACGCAATCGATAATGAATGTACGGTTCGTGCGAATGCTTGCGTGTGATTCTCTCAGAATTCGAACCCAGGATATCACATACAGAACTAACACACTCTAACCATTACACCATCAAGACAGTTAGATTAGATATTACATGTATTTGATATTAACAAAACTTTATCTCTGGTATCAGGACCACGCGCTTGCTATGACGAGTCCAAGCGGATCTCTGAAACCCTGGCGTACTCTTACGATAAGCAGGAAGGGGTGCAGGTGAGGGTGGCTCGGATCTTCAACACTTACGGCCCTCGCATGCATATCAACGATGGCCGGGTCGTGTCCAACTTTATCCTCCAGGCTCTAACTGGCCAGGACATCACTGTGAGTATTATACCATAAGTTTATAAAACCTTAATTGTTTTCCACTTTTTTTGTACAGTAAAACCTCGGCCATTCGGACCCCGCCAATCCAGAAACCTGTGACTTCTGGACTAGCAATTCAATTTGGACTAGGCAGAGTTGGGCTCCCCTGGGAACTGCTATACGCAGATGACCTAGTACTTATCGCAGATAGTGTGAAGGATGCCGAGGCCAAGTTCAGAAGATGGAGAGAAGGCATGGCAAGTAAAGGGTTAAGAGTTATTATAAATATAACAAAGGTTTTACACAGTGAATTAGGGCTAGGAAAGGTAGAAAAAAGTGGGGTATACCCATGCGCAGTATGCAGAAAAGGGGTGGTTGCGAACTCAATACAATGTAGCGTCTGCCGCAGCTGGGTACATCACAGGAAGAAGCGCTGCACTAGAATAAAGGGACCTCTACCAAGGAAGAAGTCCGAAATTGAGAAATTTGTATGCAAAGGCGAGCTTGTATTTAATGACCGGCTCGAGAGTGTCAACTTTGGCAACGAGGCACTGGAGATGGTGGACAAGTTTTGCTACTTGGGTGATACTATCTCTGCCGGTGGTGGGGCTGCGGCCACCACTATAGCCAGAATATGATGCGGCTGGGGAAAGTTTAGAGAACTTTTGCCACTTCTCACCATGAGAAGACTCCCTCTCCCCTTGAAGGGAAAGGTATACGCTTCATGTGTTAGAAGCGCAATGACATATGCTTCAGAAATGTGGTCTGTCAAAGCGGATTTTTTTTTTTGGGAGGGGGGGGGGGGGAGACTCAAGACAGAGCCAGAATAGGGACAACACAACAGAAAACAATTCACACACAAAAACAAAATACAAATTCACACACATCTAGGTCACCCAAGAGAAGACCCAGAGACCAGGGTCACCAAGGTCCCTCTACTGACTGACTGTACATAATTCCTGGTCAACAGATATATGGGTCGGGCAGGCAGACTCGGTCCTTCCAGTACGTCAGTGATCTGGTGGACGGTCTCATCAAACTAGAGAACTCCAACTACTCCCAGCCCGTCAACCTCGGCAACCCGGATGAACACACTATTGAAGGTAAACGGCTCAAGTTTTCTATTAGATGTCTATACAGTATTAACCCTTTGAGTACCAGCGACATCTATACAGTATTAACCCTTTGAGTACCAGCGACATCTTATTATTTTTTTTATTTTTGCTATACTGTACAGGTACAAAGGGTCTCACATAAAACGAGTATATGGTCGATAAACGAGGGCGTTTTATGCGATTTCGTTTTATGTGAACACAGCATTTTGGTGGCCCAATATCGTCAATGTTCACTGGAAGCGTAAATTTCCGTCAGGAGCGTACGATATTTTGTACGTTTTGTACGATATTTCGTACGTTTTGTACGATATTTCGGCGCTCTATATGAAAACTCCTCGGATTTGCCCCATTTTGGCGGCGGACTCATTTTATGTGATCACATTCGTTCTGATCGAAAATTAAATATTAATATTTTAGGTCGCTCGTTTTAATCGAGACTCGTTTTATGCGGGACCCTACTGTATTTAGAAGATTTTGTGCAGTTTAACAAGGATCATTGATAGTAAAAAGGGTCAAGTGAGATAGTTCGAAGCCTGGTAATTGCTGGAAGCCCTTTTTAAACTGAATATAACTGTCTAATAGTAGATATAGTAAAGTTAAAAGGACACCTCGGCAACCCATATGAACACACTATTGAAGGAAAAGGACTCAAGTTTTCATTTAGATGTCTATATTAACCCTTTGACTACCAGCGACGTGTGCTATATTTTATTCTAGCTAACTGTCTTAATAGCGTAATACATAAATGCGCGGAATTTCGGTTTGAGTATCCTAGGTTCGAGTCCTTGGAGTGCCATATGCATTTATTAGGCCTATTGTATTATTATTATTATTATTATTTTTATTTTATTTTTTTATTTTTGGGTGGCCGACTCGAGACATGACTTATTAGCGTTACCGTATATGCTTAAAGGGTTAGAGCTAGAGGCCAGCCATATATAAGAGTTACATTTTGTAGCTCAGTGGTCTGGTTAAGCTATGATTATAAAAAAAAAAAAAAAAAAATCAACACTATATTTTGTTTCTCAGAATTTGCACACATAATCCACGAGATGGTTGGCGGGAAGAGCGTGACGATAAACAAGGACGCCGTAGAGGACGACCCCCAGCGCCGCAAACCAGACATCACCCGAGCCTCTAACATCCTGGGGTGGCAGCCGCTGGTAGGTTCACCTATGTTGTTCTCTGTGTGTGTGTGTCTAGGTTGGTAGTAACTGGTAAATACTCATGGGATGTTAGAGAGAGAGTACAAAGGAGTACAAAGGAAATCAAGCAACACTCTGCTGACCCTTCTAGGCTGCTTGTCCTCCAAAACACTGAGGATCAATTGTCCAAACAGAGAGAGAGAGAGTAAAGAAAAAAAAGGCGCCAGTTGGACTAGATAATAGTCCGTCAGGCGCCTGGCCCGGGGAGCCGGTATATATGAAGGGTCATGCCTGGAGCGCGTTCAGTCTACCCAAACACGCAAACGGGATAGCTCTACTGAACGTGACCGCCTCTGATTCGACGAATCACGTTTGTGATCGTTTGCAATCAGACGGCGATCACGCTAACACTCCGTGGAGGTGACTAGCGAAGCCATCATAACAGTAGGCCTAAATCTCACCTCGATATTATATTATCATAATTAAGCTTAATTAGCCTCCCTCCATGTTATTTATGTCGCAATCTCAATTATAAGGTGGCACACCTATAAAAATCATAGTTATCATGACCATTTTGCTATATATAACACAAAACAAGCAAATTGGAGCGCAAGTCTCACAGCTACTTGTCAGGCTTTCAGTGCGGTAAGCGTAGCCTAGTTGGTAACGACTTCGCTTTTAAATCCGTAAGCCTACTCGCAAGGGTTCGAGGCTCGATGAGTTAATGTTTTGTTTTTGCCATTTTTATTTAATTTGTATCGTTATATATTGGTGATGTTACAATGCCAATGATGTATTGTAATGGGTTATAACTTGCTGTACAGGTTTTTGAGCGTGTCTATATTATTGATTGATTATTATGTTTTTTATGCGGTTTGTATTTCATGTTTATAGTTATATATCGGTAATGTTACAGTTGTTACTGTGCCAATTGAATGATAACCTATATTTTAACGGGTTATAGCCTAACTTGCTGTACAGGTTTTTCAGCGTTTGTCTATATTATTGATCGATTACTCTATTTACATTTCTTAAAAACAATTTCTGAGGCATAATTGCATCGAAGTATGATAGGTCAGTTAAGCTATGTTTAGTAAGGTAGCCTACCCACGCTATAGTTAAATTTTCAAAGGTAATATAATGGTTAAAATATAATATTAATGAACCTTCCATTAATATAGGGCTAGGCTTATACATAGCCTAGTTATAGCCTACACATAGATCGTCAGGAAAAGAAAATATGCCTATACATAGCCTACATTGCCAGGAAGAGATAATATGCCTATACATAGCCTACATTGCCAGGAAGAGATAATATGCCTATACATAGCCTACATTGCCAGGAAGAGATAATATATATAAATTACTATTTAATTCAGCTTCCACATAGGCTACATCATCAGGGAAAGAACAATAGCCTATATATAAACTATATAATTCAGCCTATTCATACATCGTCAGGAAAATAATATACTGTATACTTTTTAATTCCCCAATAGACTAACGGAGAACTGTTTGAGAATTACACGGGGAATAAAGAGCTACCTTTGCCAGATAACGACCGTAATAACTTTGTCAACATTTCCTGATAAGATTATAAGATATAATAGCCTGATGGTAACCTACCGTCTGTCTTGAGCTTGAACAAGGATGCTGTAGCTGACAGTGTGACTACCTTAGCCATTATCCTATATTGATGGATAGTATTTATTTAAGTGTATTGATTGAAATTAATAGACCGAAAGAGCACATGTTACAGGGCCTAAAACCTTCGCAGACATCGCCAAAAAAAAATTAATTTCGCGCTCACAGCCACTGACCAATCAGCGACAAGAATCAATGTTTGGCTATCAATGTCGTTCACCCTGCGCCATCATAAACAGGATTGCTCTAACAGAAACATTATTGCCTGATAGGGTAGACTGAATGCACTCCTGGATGCATGGTGGGCAGGCATTGTGGTGTGCTGAGCTGCATCTGCCTGCTGAGGCCGGAACTTCTCCGGGAGGTCGGGAGAGTGCTGGAGTGCCCTAGTGATCCCTGGTTTCTGGGTCTTCTGGGCGACCTAAATTGTGTGTGATTTTTTTTTTTTTTTTTTATGTTCCTGCTCGGGCTCCGTCTCGTGTCGGACATCCCCAGCTATGGGTTATGTGCCTGAGTATATACATACAATACATAGAAGCTCAGTACTGTACTAGATTATAATACAGTACAGTAGGGTCCCGCATAAAACGTGTTCGCATAAAACGAGTCTCGATTAAAACGACCGACCTAAAATATTAATATTTAATTTTCGATCAGAACGAATGTGATCACATAAAACGAGTCCGCCGCCAAAGTGGGGCAAATACAAGGAGTTTTCATATAGAGCGCCGAAATATCGTACAAAACGTACAAAATATCGTACGCTTTCATATAAAACGCCGAAATATCGTACAAAACGTACGAAATATCGTTCGCTTTGTACGAAAATTTTCGCTTACAGTGAACATGGACGATATTGCGCCACCAAAATGCTGTGTTCACATAAAACGAATTCACATAAAACGCCCTCGTTTATCGACCATAAACTCGTTTTATGTGAGACCCTACTGTATATAGATTACATTACTCTGTTTTCCTCTCTCCAGTTTAATTAATTATACTTCATACCTTATATAATTAGACATTTTGGTTGGTCTTTCCTAAATATATAAACATTTAGTATTCATATATGAGAGTGAAAGGGGTATTTGCTTTGTCTAATAAAAAACTTAAGACATTTTTTGAGCCCCTCTTAAACTCTTGAGGCATACTAATCTATAGCATTAGCCTATTAATTTGCTATTTTACATGAATTAAGAAGTGCTTCTGTAGATCCTTAAAGGTGAATTACACAAGATGATAAAAAAGTGAGATAAGTTATCTAGCAGAACGTTAAATGCTCTAGTAATACACCATTATTGGGAATATCCTTAAATTTGCCCCTAACATATAAAATAATCGGGTCAAGTTAAAGGTAAATTTCTGTTGCCTGACAACTATCAGATTCTGGGACGTCATCACAATACTGTACTGTTAGGCACGTAATTTGCAAGACAGTCAACTATCAGACGCTGCCAGATATGTAAATGTTGAATGTTGAGAGGTCATTCTCCTACATGGCTCCGAGGTTGTATAACAGGTTGCCGCTGTCCATGAGACAACTGAGTTCTGTTGAATGCTTCAAGAGACAACTTAAGACTTTTCTCTTTGAGAGAAGCTATGATCTTGAGAGAGGTGTCATGACAGATGGCTATAGAGTTTAGGCTGTTTTGCCACTGCTAGTGATTGTTAAATGTGTGTTGTATATAAGCCTTCTTTTGATGCATTGATTTTGTTCTTTTTTCTTTCTCTTTCCGAGCGCTAGTGAATTCTTCGGAAAAATTGGCGCTTATGAGAAATAAGTAACATGCTTATTATTATTATTATTATTATTATATTTGTTTTCTTGACTGATGCAAATTTACTTTATTATACACAAACCTGAGCATCCATAATATGTGTTGATGCATACAAAATATACATCTTACGTGGTGTACAGCTTATGTATTTACTTTTAAATTGTGCAAGCAAGATTTAGCATTTTATAACTAACATTTAATTCAAATTTTCAGGTTCCACTGAGGAAAGGCATCGAGAAAACCGTAACCTATTTCCGAAAGGAGCTGATGAGATCTCGACACTCGGAGAGAAACCTGCACGACCCGGTGGATGCCAAAAGTCTGCAGCGTCACCTCAAACCACAAGATTACAATGATCTATAGGGAGGTATTTTATTTTGTTTACGGTAGGATAGACTGTGCTACAAAATTATTTCTTTCTGCCAATGTTCAGGAAGATGTGTAGTAGGGAATGTTTCTCAAATGATCTCTATTTATTACCTTATTATGCAGTATTGTAGTCTGTAAGAAGGTACAGTCGCGCTAATAAGTCATGTCTCGGCACCAAGTATGTTTTAAGTCATGTCTCGGCACCAAGTATGTTTTGATCAATAATTGGTATCAGCAATATTTACACATGATGTCTTCTTTTTGAGTGAGATATACCAACATGTTCCTACACTTACCCACCCTATTCAGCATCTGACAGACATTAATACAGCACAGAGCGAGCCAAACGTAATGACAGCTGAGACATGACTTATTAGTGCGACCGTACAGTAGTATCTTGTTGTAACACTGCATAATTATTACGTTGTTGAAGAATTACGGACATAGTATATTTTGATATACAGTAACTATATACAGTATTAGCACTTTATTGGTTTGAAATGTATATGAAGTACAGTTCATCGTAGATGGGTACGGTTAGTACGTTGTTGTTGTTGTTCCCCAAGCTGCCTGGCCGAACAGCCCCAAGGCCCCGAGCAAGGCCAAGGCCATAGCCGAGCGCCCCCACAGAACCCTCCCTGCTGACCACAATAAAGCCTGGGTGTCCGAAGCCACTCCATGGCGGGGAGCTGAGGAGGGTGCGGAAACGCCCGGGAAACCAAGGGGCACCCAGGGCCCTGTGCCCCTCGGCAATTATGAAGAGAAAGTTAAGGGGCAAAGGAAAAATGTGACGCTTTGGCTTCCAATCTTTGTAGATTGGGAGGTCAATCCACGGAAGAGACGCCGTCACTTGAGATCTAGAAAATATATAAGTAAAAGGAACAGTCAGTCGGTTAGTACGTTCTGCACACTTGCAGTACTGTACTAGTGAAAACTGCAAGATGAGAGCCATTTTCATGAAAAGCATAATTGCTACCAAGAATTGGAGACACCCGGCGAGTGGCGGCCATCTTTAAACTACACCCAAACTCGCAGCTGTTGACACAATAAAAGCAGGGTCTTAACTCCCAGACTTCGGGGGTTTAAATCACTCGCCAACTCCCAGACTTCGGGGGTTTAAATCACTCGCCAACTCCCAGACTTCGGGGGTTTAAATCACTCACCAATTGCCCCACTTGGGAATGTTGGGCTTGTTTTATACATGTTATATATATATTTATATTATATTTAATGATATATCATGATCACATACCTTCATTTAACTTAAGAATGATGAAAACCACATCTTTCTATGTTGTTTTGTTCTATGTTAACACTTTTGTTGCAGCACTTGTCTTGCTTGGTCTGCACTGTACCATACGGGGGTTTTGAACTAAAAGTAACCTTCACTCCCTGCACATTTTCATGTATAAACAAGAGCTAGAACGTATTTCAATTATATATCCTTGAAAGCAGAGGAATAGACCTTTCCAATGACACCTGAATCATGTCTGTACGACCACTGGTTGTCGTGCAACGATATTGCACACGTGACGCTAAATCGGTAAAAAATAGTGAGTTTGAGCGGTTTCTGCTATTCCCAAGTCTGTAAGGGATTTGGATATGTCTCCCACTGCCACTAATGATGGCTCAGACACGGGGGGGCGGTAGATGGGACGGTCCCCGCGCTGCTAGACTCACTCACCATAGTGAAGCTATCCTGTTTATTGAGTCATCACAACACCGATGAAGCTGGCAATCAAGATGCAACTAACTCATTGCCAGAACCAGGCACACCAAAGGTTGGACCGCTTTGGGGATGTGTAAGGAAGAGGCATTTCACCCCACAGCCAAATGCTGTGGACCCTTGACGACCTTACCACCACTGTTAAGTGGTGGGGTGGCGCCCCTATTCATCATTGTCATGAACGGACTAAAGTTGGAGGGTAGATTACCCTTCAAGGGAAATTTTAGATGTACACTGTATAATATGTTGTATTGTTTAAATTTAACCAAAATCTGTGATCATTTGATAAATTAGTGTTTTATTAATATATAAGTAGATATAGTAATATATTATTCTCTTTATTTATATGGCATTATGTATGAAGTGATTATAGGTAGCGCCAGTTGAACTTGACAATAATCTCGACCCCTTAACTTCTTATAACTCGAAAGGAATGAAAGCAATCGGGCTGACGTTTCTATCATTTGGGAAGGGTCCACCAGGAAATAAGTGTGGATATTTACAACTCGAAATGAATGAAATCAATCGCGCTGACGTTTCTACCATTTGGGAAGAGTCCACCAGGAAATAGGTGTGGATATTTACAGCCAGTTTGCTCTGGGCCCTTTGGAGTTACAGAGAGGTCAGGGATGAAGATTATTGTCAAGTTCGTTGGCGCTACCTATGCCTGATTCCACACGTCTACTAGTTGTGAAAAATTATCTCCGGCATTTTACCCTTTGCTTGGGTACCGTACTCTAAAGCCGGTATCACACGAGCGATTTTTCCCTCGACATTTTTCCATAACATTGGTCTGGCAGCTTATGAGGTCAAAACTTAAAACACTGGTCTGGCAGCTTATGAGGTCAAAACTTAAAACATTTCGGTTACCTAAATTCATCTACCATCAGTCTAATTTCAGATGCCAGTGCAAAATATTCCAGAAATATTGCCAGAAATTTGTTGATGATCTAATGTTGACTATAAAAGCTCTCGTGTGATACCAGCTTAAGGGGAAATTAACCCTTTCTGTACCGGTGACGTCTTTTTCATTTTATTCTAGCTATATTTAAACAATTTTGTGCAGCTTAAGAAGGATCTGTGGTAGTATGAAGGGTGGTTGTTGTTGTTCCCCAGGCTGCCTGGCCGAACAGCCCCAAGGTCCCGAGCAAGGCCAAGGCCGTAGAGCGCCCCCACAAAACCCTCCTTGCTTACCACTAACAAAGCCCGGGTGACCGAAGCCACTCTAAGGCAGGGAGCTGAGGAGGGCGCGGAAACGCCCGGGAAACCAAAGCCCCACCCAAGGCCCTGTGCCCCTCAGCAATTATGAAGGGAAAGTTGAGGGGCAAGGGAAAAATGTGACGCTTTGGATCCCAATCTGCCAACTTTTAGGTTGGCAGTAGGGAGGTCGATCCACGGAAAAGACGCCGTCACTCGAGATCTAGAAGATATAGAAGTAAAAGGAACAGTCAGAGTAAGCTATGGGTATGGCAGAGATCGCTCAGCTCTCACTCTGATAGACCAGCCCATCACCATATGAAGGGTTGATTAAGATAGTTGGAAGCCTGTTAATTGCTGGAGACCCTTCTTGACTTAAACTGAAGAAAATTGTGTGTAGTAAAATTTGCCAGAACGTCCCGGACTTCCCAAATTGACTAATTCCTTGAACGTGATGATAGTGCGATTAGTTTGTTTGGGAAACAGATTAACTTGCTCATGTAGTAATGTACACCCTATGTGGTGGAATGTGTTCTTTTATTTCATAAATTTTATTTTAGTAAGCGTTTTTTTTTTTTTATAATCGTAGTTTAACCAGACCACTGAGCTACAACACGCAACTCTTATAGGGCGTTAGCCATTTCTGTCTGTTTTTTTTTTTACTGTCCTACTTTTCCTTCTGGGGGTGGGTAGCTAGGAATCCTTCTCCCCTTGTAGACTTCACCTACTAGACAAGATAGAAAATGGGTCGAGGGAATGTGAAAGTGGTCCCGGACCCTAAGAATTGGAACTTTAAATGTTGTTTCTGTTCGTTCTCTGTCTCAAGTCGGCCATCCACAGCTTTGGGGTATGTGCCTGAGTACATACATACATTGTCTTGTAATGAATAGGAATGAATGGAGAATGCTTGTGAATGGATGAGTGATAACGCGGTTGTAGGGAGACGGGGTCATGCACCATTTGGACTAGATAATAGTCCGTCAGTGGCCCGGGGAGCCGGTCTATATTGTGAAGGGTCATGCCTGGAAGTAAGGTGGGCGGGCATTGTGGTGGTAGGCTTCACTGCGGGTCTGTCTGCTGAGGCCGGAACCTCTCCAGGAGGTCTGGGACCAGGGGAGTGCGGGAGGCCATTAGTGATCCTTGGTCTCTGGGTCTTCTCCTGGGTGACCTAGATGTGTGTGAATTATATAATGTGAATTATATAATGTGATATATATAATTATATAATGTATATATAATCGTGGTGTAATGCATAAGGTGTTGATATTCGGTGTGAGCGTCCTGGGTTCGAATCCACGGACTGCCACATGTGTTTGTAATATTTCGTTAATCGATTTTAGGAGTAGAGTTGGTTGTTGGATAGAACATAATAATTATGTTGTGTTGTGTTGTCCCTGTTCAAGCTCTTTCTCAAGCCGGCCATCCCTAGCTATGGGGTATGTGCCTGAGTATATACATACAGTACAATTCATACATGTATGTAGGCCTACATGGGTTTTCAAAGATTTACATTTTACATGCTACTGAAAAGGGTATTTCTTAGGTTGATTTATAGAAACAAAATTAGATATGTAATTGTAGAGAGGGCTCAGGGTTTGTTGGAAGGTGCTAGACAGCTACAAACTAGCAATTTCCAACCAACCATTAGCCATAATTACTATACTGTAGTCTACTGTATGAAGTATTAATTAAAATGTAAAACTTGAAAACAAACAGATCAAAACAGGAACTGCACAATATAAAGACAAAATAGCTTATCAAAATCACTATATGAAAATAATGCATTGAAGATTTAGCAAAAGATTTTTTTTTTTTTTGTTAATGGGTTGAAGGGCCGGAGGTTCCGAAGACCCCTTTTCACCCTGCCGCGTAACCTATTTTACTGTCAGGCGAAACAGAGGCAAGGGGTGTGAAGAGATTGCCCAAACGATCTCCACCAGCCGAGAATCGAACTCGGTCCTCCCAGTTAGAAACCGAGCGCTCTACCAATGTCGCTACTGGTCACCCCCTAGCAAAAGAAACCGAGCGCTCTACCAATGTCGCTACTGGTCACCCCCTAGCAAAAGAGTATTATAAAATTATAATAATACATTCGCTAACCATAAATCTGCAGCTTTATAATCAGTATAAACTAATTGTGGGAAATATGGTGACACTTCTGTATTGTTTTTGTGAAACCAGGAGTACAGTGTCGTTATCTGGAGTCTCTGTGAGGGTGTACAGTCGCGCTAATAAGTGATGTCTCGGCACCAAATATGTTTTGATCAATTATTGGTATCAGCAATATCTAAGCTTCATTTCTTCATATCGAGTGAAATATACGAACATGTTCCTAGTTACCCACCCTATTCAACATCTGACAGACATTAATACAGCACAGAGCAAGCCAAACATAATGACAGCTGGGACATGACTCAGTAGTGCGACCGTACAGTCACTTATATAAATTTGTGGACCCCCTTATGTAATTATTTATGTATGTATGTATGTACAGTCGGACTAATAAGTGATGTCTTGGCACTCGGTATATTTCGATCAATAATTGGTATCAGCAATGTCTAAAATTTGATTTATTCATTTTGAGTGAGATATACAAGCATGCTCTTACACTTACCCACCCTATTCAACATCTGACAGACATTAATACAGCACAGAGCAAGCCAAACATAATGACAGCTGGGACATGACTCATTAGCGCGACCGTACAGTCACTTATATACATTTGTGGACCCACTTATGTTTTTCCTTATGTAATTATTTATGTATGTATGTATGTATGTATGTATGTATGTATTTACTCCAGCCCATTCCCCACTTTCCCTTTTTTTCTTTTCCCTGGGGGCTGCCGACTCAAGACAGAGCCCGAATAGCAACAAAACTCAACAGAAAACAATGAACACAAAAACAACATAAAAATTCACACACATTATGTTTTTTTGTTTTTTTGTTTTTTTTATATTCATCCGGATTGATTTTTTGGATGGAGCTGGCTTATCAATAAATAGTACATATAGTTTTGTTGTTGATGTATAGACAATTATATTCGTAAATTAGATTCCAGAGATATTCAGTACTGTACTTCCTTTGTGTTCTTTGATTTCATAATTTTATTTTGCTTATGCGTTTTTTCCACATAGCGATTTTGATTAGTTCTTTTGCCTTTATATTGTCTTTGTTCTAGTTTTGGTTTGTTTATTTTGCATTTTTACAATTTAATTAATGGTAGTTGATGTATTTACAAAGAAATTTACAAAGAAAGAAATAGGCTTGAGAAGGCAAAGAACTCATTTTGTGATAGAGTGGTAAATGAGTGGAACGCACTGCCCCAGTATGTAGTCGATTCCGAATCAATGAGTGGAACGCACTGCCCCAGTATGTAGTCGATTCCGAATCAATAAGGGAGTTTGAAAGTAATCTTGATAAAGCATGGGGAAGACAAGATTTGAAGTTTGATTATAAAACAAAAATACAGAATAGTAAAAATGTTGCGTCTGCTACCGCCGCCGCCAACACCGTGAACGACCGCAGCAGTGCAAGTACTGGTACTGAGCTGGATACACAGGCATAGTTTGCCTTTTTCCAGAGGATCTACTGTAAGAAACTAAGAAACTGTATAGATAAATGTATTCGTAAATTAGATTCCAGAGATATATTTCCATACTTAGAAATAGGTTAGGTCCACAAAATGTTACGAGTGACTGTACTTTAAGTTGTGGGGTATTTAATTGACCACTTGCGAGTTTCTGGCTATAAGGAAGTGAGAGCCGTAAACATCGATATTAAACAGAAATACAATAATAAAGAAGATGTCTAATGGATAAAACGTATGTTGAATTTAGTTGTATGTATTTATATATGTACTACAACTGCATTTAGTTGTATGTATTTATATATGTACTACAACTGCATTTAGTTGTATGTATTTATATATGTACTACAACTGCATTTAGTTGTATGTATTTATATATGTACTACAACTGCATTTAGTTGTATGTATTTATATATGTACTACAACTGCATTTAGTTGTATGTATTTATATATGTACTACAACTGCATTTAGTTGTATGTATTTATATATGTACTACAACTGCATTTAGTTGTATGTATTTATATATGTACTACAACTGAATTTAGTTGTATGTATTTATATATGTACTACAACTGCATTTAGTTGTATGTATTTATATATGTACTACAACTGAATTTAGTTGTATGTATTTATATATGTAATACAACTGCATTTAGTTGTATGTATTTATATATGTACTACAACTGCATTTAGTTGTATGTATTTATATATGTACTACAACTGCATTTAGTTGTATGTATTTATATATGTACTACAACTGCATTTAGTTGTATGTATTTATATATGTACTACAACTGCATTTAGTTGTATGTATTTATATATGTACTACAACTGCATTTTAACTGGTAATTCTGCTAAATATCAATGTACAGAACTCCAACTTCCTTATAGCCTGAAACTCGCAAGTGATCAATTGCAATTGGATTTTGGCCGTTGTACTTGCCATGCCTTTATTACTACCGTATATCCTAGGCTTTGTCTTCTATTATTTATATTTTAATGAGTAAACCATATTTGTAATTGAGGTCTTTTACTTTCCAACCTATTATTGTAATGCACTATACTCGGTCTCTTTTCAACTGACGGTGAATTGACCACTTGCGAGTTTCGTTCTATAAGGAAGTTGGAGTTGTAGACAATAATATTTAGCAAAATTACTGTTATAGTCTATCTATTGCCTGACGCCGTGATAGATAGACTATAGAACTGTTATAGTGCATTTATAAATACATACAAATTAATTCGACATACTTTTTATCCATCAGAAACTTATGTTATTTTCGCATTTCTGTTTAATATCGATGCATACGATTCCAACTTTCTTATAGACCAAAACTCTCAAGTGGTCAATTGCAAAGTTCCCATCAAGATTTCAAAGATATTTTGAAGATTTGTTAGTGATATGTGGTGCTAATCATATAAACGTGGTCTTAATATGATGCAGAGACATAGTAGTACTAACAAACAACTTGACCAGTGGGGGATCGATCCCGGGGCCTCCCGCATATGACTTGAATGCTACCAACCTTCTACCTTCTGTCTAAAGTAATTTATATTTCAGCTGAACAGAGACATCGGATGTTAGGACACTCACCTTAATACAGTAGTGTCGTCCTGCCTTGGAATGGAACTTTGGTCCTCTTAGCTGTGGACCGAATACAGTACTGTATACAGGACACCCGTTTCCCAAAATGATGTAGGGTAAGACGGGGTAATTTCGCCGCGGCGCTAATAATTTGCATTCAAACGCCGATATCTCCGAAACTATTGCATGGATTCAGCTGCAGTTTGGCTTAGGTTGTAGAGCAGTTTTGGTTTAGGTTGTAGAGCAAGTTTGGCTTAGGTTGTATAGCTAGTTTGGCTTAGGTTGTAGATCTAGTTTGGCTTAGGTTTTGTTGCAGTTTCGCGGGGACTGGAGTCGGGGCTAGCGGCGCGTCTGACGGTATGGTCAGGTGTGTTTGTGGGTGGTTTGTATGTGTGTTTGTTTGTTTGTATGCGTGTGACACAGTGTTGGCAGTAGCCGTCAGCTGCTGCCTGGTACTTTGTACTAGCAACCTACACGCCGCACCCACACGAGACTTGTCCACACCCGCACTAAATACTTCCACACCCGTAGGCCTAATAAATACGTCCACAACCGCACTAGACACGTCCACACCCGCACTAGACACAGTGGCGCCTAGGCCTACACGTGTGACACACCTGCATCTCTGCCCACCCTGTTCAGTTGTGTGTGTTTTTCTATTGGCATGTTTAGTGTCAGTTTTGGTTTGTGAATGTTTTCATTGCTTTTACCTGCGCGCTAGTGTTTTGTCTGGCCATTAATCATATAATCTAGTTTACTAGCTAGATGATGCGTAAAATAGGTCGCGGCGAAATTATCCCGCCGGGCGGGGTAATTTCGCCGCGAATTACTTTTTTAAAAAATTCGGCAGCATGACCAAAACATTATATTTTGTTTTCGTTTTTTGGGCATCTATAGTAGAAAGGCTGAATGTATAGATCAAAAATTCAACATTTAAAAATTCCATTTGTGGCAGTTTATATTCGTCAAAATACGTGATTTTCGGCGAAATTACCCCGTCTTACCCTACTGTATGTACTGTATATACTCAGGTACACACCCCATACCTGGGGGTGGCTGACTCGAGACAGAGCCCGGGCAGGGACAACACAACACAACACAATAAAAAAAAAAAAAAAAAAAACTCACATGCATCTAGGTTGTCCAGAAGACCCAGAGACCCAGGCCCATTTGGGGTCCCCAGCATAAGATTCCCAGGTCCCAGACCTCCCAGAGAGGTTCTGGTCTCAGCAAGGTAAACACACAGCGAAGCTGATAACTTTCCAAATTACCTTCAGATAATTTAACAGTGACATGGAGAATAAAGCCGGTATCACACGAGCGCTTTTTCACTCAACGTTTATCCTTAACACTGGTCTGGCAGCTTATGTGGTCAACACTTACAATATTTCTGTCACCTGAATTCATCTACCATCAGACTAGTTTCCGATACCGTTGCAAAACATTCCAAAACGGTTGCCAAAAAAATTTTGATCGTCGAATGTTGACTATAAAAGCTCTCGTGTGATACCAGCTTAAGTTGTTGAGATTACAGTTGAAAGATTTTATAGGTGATCAATAAATTCTACTGTAATTTGGATTATTTATAATTTATTGATATGCTTGTGATGAAAGTTTGTCTTGGCAAGGTTTATCAATATAGAAATTCCTTATCTAGATACAGAAATTCCTTACCTAATATTGTAGTTATGATTATGGTACATTTTGTTACCGCCCTGCACTACTTGGCGAGTTTCGGTCTACAGTATAAGGAAGTTGGAGCTGTAGACATCAACAATTGACAAAATCATCACCTAAAATACGGTTGTAGTGCTTATATAGATACATAAAACCCAATTCAACATACATTTTATCCATTACAAACTTACATTATTATTGCATTTCTGTTTAGTATCGGTGTTCACGGCTCCAACTTCCTTATAGCCTGAAACTCGCAAGTGGTCAATTGTTGGCCTAGAATGGTTGTATCAGGGGCTTCAGTAAACAATTGACCATTTGCGAGTTTCAGGCTATAAGGAAGTTGGAGCCGTGAACATCGATATTAAACAGAAATGCAATAATAATGTAGGTTTCTGATGGATAAAAGGTATGTTGAATTGGGTTTTATGTATTACAAGTGTATTATAGGTGGTAATTCTTTTACATATCAAGGTTTACAGCTCCAACTTCCTCATAGAACGAAACTCGCAAGTCGGTAATTGCCACAGACCGCACCGTCCACCACAGTACTATATTATAGTCGCTGTAAATAGGCGAACAATCATGACCTCTATCCTCTGTAACTCAAAAAGGGCTAGAGCAAATTGGTTGTAAATTTCCACATCTATTCCTTGACTGACTCTTCCCAAATGGTAGAAATATTAGCTCGATTACTCTAGTCACTTTTGAGTTACAGAGGATAAGAGGTCATGATTTCTCGCCTACTTACAGCGAATAGACTATAGCATCTACCAAATAACACACTTACTGGCCTGAAACTCGAACCCTCATCCTCGTCGTGGTTTGCAGGCGAGTGCTCAGTAAATTTGCTAAGTTATAATGCACTAGTTATTGCTCTTTTAATAGTTGAACACAGCAAACTTAAAGGGGGGATGGTTCACTTTTTGGGTGATTTTTACATGTATTCATTATTTTTCTAGTTTCCTCCCTAGACCTCCATCATTTTTGCATGTATTCATTATTTTTCTAGTTTCCTCCCTAGACCTCCATCAAATTAAAAAAAAACGTCTATTAGATCCTATCTATCTATCTATTGCCTGACGCCGTGATCCCCGAAGGGGTGGCCACGAACGAACCGCCCCCATGCACCTCTGTCCCCAGTCAGTCGACGCCCCTCCCCCCAACCAGCACCGCCTTCGTTCATGTAGTTCCTCACTCCATCCTTCCACCTCATATTCGGTCTACCTCTCCCCCTCTGTCCCTCCACCTCGCTCTCGTACACCCTCTTAGTCATTCTCTCGCTTTCCATACGTTCCATATGGCCGAACCATCTCAAGTTGTTCCTTTTCACACTTTCCAGCACATCTACCTCCACACCACACCTCCTTCTTACTTCCTCATTAGTCTGTCTATCCCTCCATGTAACTCCGCACGCACTCCTTAAGTAATTCATTTCCACTGCTCTCACTCTTGGTCTGAGTCTCTCAACCAACGTCCATGCTTCGCTTCCGTAAGTCAGTGTCGGGATTACCACACTGTTATGCAAGGACTTCTTCACTTCCATACTGACCACCCTATTTCTTGTTACTGCTTTTAGCGTTCCTACAACCCTCTTCCCCTGTTGTACCCTCTCCCGCACCTCTTCATCCATAGTCCCATCTTTACTCAACACACTGCCCAGATACTTAAAAGTTGACGATCTCCATAGCCTGACCGTTCAGCTTCACCTCACACTCTGTGACTTCACCCCTTTCGAAGACCATAACCTTGCTCTTCCCCGTATTTACCTTCAAATTCCGTTTTTCGCACACTGTTCCAAACTCATTTACCAGACCCTGCAACTCCCATTCATTATCACTCATCAGAACTGTATCATCCGCAAACAGCAGTATAGGTAGCTTCCACTCAATTCCCTCCCTTTTCAGCGATACACCAACATCCACTGCTCTTGATAGTATTTCTTTCATAACTCCATCCATATATACAGATCTATTAGATCCCCCTTCTAGATTAATTTGTACATTTTTCGGTAGAAAAATGTCCCGGCCGAAGTTCTTCCAACATTACAGGCTCACTATCGTTCGCCAGGGAATTAATTGACACCTAAATAGCACGAAAGGTCTAAATATTGACGAAGAAATGGGGCGAAAGGTCTTAAAATCGACTAACTAATGGGGCAAACATATTAACATCTGAAAACTAATGGGGCTAAACATGAGGGAGAAAGTGGTCCAGAAAACCGGCCCATCCCCCCTTAAAGTGAATTTTGTTCCCTAAAAACATAATGCAGTATACAGTACAGGTACTTTAAAGCCGCTGTCACACGAGCGCTTTTTCCGTCAATTTTCCGTGAGCAAGTTTTTCCTCGTATTATTTCGGGACTTTTTCGCACTGGTATCGGCAACTAAACTGAAGGTAGGTTATGTTAGCTGGCTGAATTCTGATAAAGTGTAAATTTTGAAGCTTCCAGACCATAATTGCCCGTACAAATTGCTCAAAAAATCGCTCGTGACTCCGGCTTTACACAGCCAAGACTATAAATTGATAATGTATATATAATGTTAACCCTGTCAGTATAATTATGATGATGCTTTACCTACTTTTAATCTGGCTATCTGTGGATGATTTTATTCAGCTTAGGGAAGACTTGAAGGATCCAGAGTTATTTGAGCTAGTATTAACCCTTTGAGTACCAGCGACGTGCGTTATATTTTATTTGAGATTTATTTAGACAATATTACGCAACTTAGGAAGGATCTCGACCTCGCTGGTGTAGTGACTAGCGTCTCGGACTTCCACCCAGAAGGCCCGGGATCGCGCCCACGCTCGGCGCATTAAAGATTTTTCACAAGCACTGAGTCGTTACCATCCCTCATGAGCAAGGGGATGGGGTAGTAGTACAGGACCCCAATGGAAATACGCCTAATCGGCCTTATTGGGCTATCCTTAGCTGGCTTAGCATGCGCTAGCTTTAAAAACTATTATTATTATTATTATTATTATTATTATTATTATTATTATTATTATCTGTTGCAGTTCAAAGGGTTGGTCGAGATACTGATGATGCAGTTTTTACCACCATACACTCCCTGCTGAATAGCAAGGCTAGGGTGGGTGCCCTGATGAATCAGGGACTTAGTGAATAGTTGCCACAGATTGCTAGACCGCACCGTTCACCAACAGCACTGACGTCTGCCAATAACACACTGGCTGGCCCGAGGCTCGAACCGTCAACCTCACGGTTAGCAGGCGAACGCTCTACCAATCGAGCTACGGCCTAATTAATGCTAGAGGTCCTTCCTAAGCTAAATACAATTGGCTAATAGTTGCCAGAATATGACGAGAAGGATGTCCCTGGTACTGAATGGGTTAACTGTTTCTCATTTCTATGGGTTTTTCCACATCTGTATAAAATAGTCTAATGATAGCTAGAAAAAAAAAAAAAAAAAAAAAAAAATCATGCAGAGTTAAAAAATACTTAAAATCAAAGGAATGGAGTTACAAATATATATTTTTTCTTCTTACTATAATAATATGAATTCCTCAACTGTTTTTTTTTTTTTTTTTTTTTTTTTTAACACAGACGCTCCAAAACAATGATTGTCTGATAAGGGTAAAAACAAAACTTCACCATTCCATCCTTTTCAGATTGATAACATTAAAATATCCTAATAAATAAGTAACCCTCTGTTCTTAACATTAATCCTCCATTACAAACCCCAATGTACGGTGGCGCTAATAAGTCATGTCTCAGGTGTCATTACGTTTGGCTCGCTCTGTGCTGTATTAATGTCTGTCAGATGTTGAATAGGGTGGGTAAGTGTAGGAATCCGTTTGTATATCTCACTCAAAAAGAAGAAATCATGTGTAAATATTGCTGATACCAATTATTGATCAAAACATAAATGGTGCCGAGACATCACTTATTAGGCCGATTGTACTTGAATAAACTAATGAAAGCATATGGTCCTCCCGGGATTCCAACTCTCAAACCCCAATGTACTTGTATAAACTAATGAAAGCATATGGTCCTCCCGGGATTTGAACTCGGGACACCACACCCCGAACATAAGCATCTAAACCATTACACCACCAACACAAATAACATAAATTGGCTGAAAATGGACTGAGATTATGCATTACGGTAATTGATCACTTGCGAGTTTCGGTCTATAAGAAAGTTGGAGCTGTAGATATCAATAATCAACAGAATTATCACCTAAAGTGCGGTTGTAGTGCTTATATAAATACATAAAACCCAATTCAACATATTTGTTATCCAATAGAAACCTACATTTTGTACTATTGTTAATGTCTTGTCATGTTGCAAATTTGATTTTAAATAATATTTTGACATTTAACATGTAGTTTCTTTATTCATGCAGAGTTTAGTAAAATTTACCAGAACGTCCCGGACTTCCCAAACTTGACTAATTCCTTTAACGTGACGATAGTGCGTTGTTATATGTGCGATTAGTTTGCTTGGAAAACAGATTAACTTGCTCATGTAGTAATGTACACCCTATGTGGTGGATTGTGTTCTTTTATTTAATAATTTTCATTTTAGTAAGCGTTGTTTCCACATAGCGATTTTGATAATTTAATTTGACTTTATATTGTCCTTGTCCCAATTTTGGTTTGTTTAGTTTGCAAGTTTTACATTTTAATTAATATATAGATCGGCCTATATTATAATGTAAAACTTGCAAAATAAACAAAATATATACAGTATACTGTATAACAAAATACATATAAAATGAGGTATGCACCTGAGTAGATAGGTAGATAGATAGTGTTTTGTCTGGTCCGAGAACGTATGCCCCATTGACCCCATTAATTTTAAGAGTTCGCTATAAAAGTTGTCTATTCAAGATCGGGTTTTCAGGAACGTAACCCAACCGTAAATCGAGGGAGACTTGTATTGTAAATCAGTGTGTTGAATCTAGAAATCCCGACCCTCTATCTCTCATACGATCGGGTTACGTTCCTGACAACAGGGTGTCAAACCTGAGCAATTTCATTTGAAGATTTGAATGAATATGAAAAGAAATACAAGACAATCGACATAAGATAGCATTGTGTTGGCCTATTTACCACTTCCAAAGACATAATTCGCACTATAAACCATATTGTTTCTTTACATATACAGTACAATTATAAAGACTACAATTAATTGACTCCTCTTTCCTTTGACACCCTGCCTGAAAACCACCCGATTTTAAATGGAAAAATTGTATAGCAAATCATAAACGGGGATGCGTTCTCGGACCAGCCAAAACCCAAACCCAAACACCTATCTAACCAACCTATAATGATATCATACATCGGGGCATCGGATAGTGAGGGAGACCTGTAGGGCTACAATTTTCCTATTAAAAATTAGTACCGGTATCGGGTTTTCAGGAACGTAACCTAATCGTAAATCGAGGAAGACCACTGTACAGTATAGTAGTTCATTATGTTGAATTTATAATGTAAAACTTGCCATTTAATAAACAAACTAAAACTGGGACGACACAAGATAAATGCCATAGTTCGTAGCCGGTCCGGGTTCGTCATCTCTATAAATCCCGACTCTCTATCTCTCACACTCAAAGAACTTGGCAATTGACCACTTGTGAGTTTCAGGCTACAGTATAAGGAAGTTGGAGCTGTAGACATCGATGGCAAATAGAAATGCAATAACTAAGTAGGTTTCTAATGGCTAAAGAGTATGTTGAATTGGGTTTTATGTATTTATAAATGTACTACAACCAGATTTTAACAGTTAATTCTGTTGAATAGCAATGTCTACAGCTCCAACTTCCTTATAGAACGAAACTCGCAAGTGGTCAATTAATCCCTTCAGTACCATGATGTCTTTGTGCCTTTGAATGTGGCAAAAGTTAATGATTATACTGTATGCAGTTTAAGAAGGACGTACGTTATTTAGGAGGGTTTATGGAGATCGTATTTACCCCTTTGAGTCCTGAAGTAAATTATTAGCTAAAGAAAATTGTCTAATGGTGAATGTGACAAAACATTTATGATTTTATGCGGTTTAACCCTTCCTACCCGGTCTGCCTTAGGTAAGGACAGCTCGAAAGAAGGGCCGCTACCCGGTATGCCTTACCTATGGCAGCAGCTTAATAGCCTAATTAAGCTTGGTCTGAACGCCGTGCGTACGACGTATGTCAACAAACCCAAGCGTTCGTCACCGCACCTCCGAAAACAAGAAGGAGAAGACTCTTCAATGTTATTGTTCTGACGTCATGACGAAATTAGTGTCTGAAAAGCCCCCATATTGGCAACATCTCTGCAATATTGGCTCCACTGTAATCGTCATCACAACTGAACCAGTTGACTTACAGAACTCTACTCAACGCCAAAATACAGATTGAAAACCGCACTACGATTATAGATGAGTGGGAAAGTTCTAGCAGTGAAAATAAACATAAATACGGTAGCCTAGGCCTAGACGTTTTTCAGCCATTTCGCCCGGGTAGGGGCGACCGTCATTGGGTAAGACAGCCCGGGTAGGAAGGGTTAAGAAGGACCTATGTTATTTACGAGGGTTTATGGAGATCGTCTTTACCCCTTCGAGTCCTATATGTAAATTATTAGCTAAAGAAAATTGTCTAATGGTAACCAGAATAGGATGAAAATTACATCATGGTGGTGAAGGGGTTAAGCCGTTATTACTATAGTCCGTTTATTCTAGGTTGGGCAGAAATCGTAACCTCTAACCTCTGTAACTCAAAAAGGGCTAGAGCAAATGAACTGTCAATTTATACACCTATTCCCTAACCAAGTCTTCCCATGTGGTAGAAATATTAGCTCGATTACTCTACTCCTCTTTGACTTACGAGAGGTTAGGGGTTACGATTTCTGCCCAACCTAGAATGAACGGACTATAACATTGAGTACCGGTACCGTACTGTAAAGTAAAATAGTATACCTCTGTCAGTCCGTAATGACGTTTTTTATTGTGTTGTTGTTGTTCCCCAGGCTGTCTGGCCGAACAGCCCCAAGGTCTCGAGCAAGGCCAAGGCCATAAACGAGCGCCCCCACAAAACCCTCCCTGCTTACCACTAACAAAGCCCGGGTGACCGAAGCCACTCCAAGGCAGGGAGCTGAGGAGGGTGCGAAAACGCCCGGGAAACCAAAACCCCACCCAAGGCCCTGTGCCCCTCAGCAATTATGAAGGGAAAGTTGAGGGGCAAGGGAAAAATGTGACGCTTTGGCTCCCAATCTGCCAACTTCTAGGTTGGCAGTAGGGAGGGCAATCCACGGAAAAGACGCCGTCACTTGAGATCTAGAAGATATATAAGTAAAAGGAACAGTCAGAGTAAGCTATGGGTATGGCAGAGAACGCTCAGCTCTCTTTTGATTGTGTTCTTTTATTTCATAAATTTTATTTTAGTAAGCGTTGTTTCCACATAGCGATTTTGATAAGTTAATTTGACTTGATATTGTCTTTGTCCCAGTTTTGGTTTGTTTAGTTTGCAAATACAGTATTACATTTAAATTAATTTTCGACAATCTAGTATTCGATAAATGGATATAAAATCGTAGTCATGTACTTAACCTTTAACTGTCTTGATGGTGTAATGGTTAGAGTGTTTAAGATCTATATGTGGTAACCCTGGTTCGAATCCCGGGAGGATCACATGCTTTCATTAATATCATTGGGAGGTGTTTGGTGTTGGGAGTGAAATAAATAAATTAGATTAATCCACAGAGTTGATGGATGTTTCTCAATGATTCTCGTAACCATTTTGTGCTTTTGTGGTCTTTCATTTCAACATTATATTTTGTTAAATCGTTATTTCCACATAGTGATTATGATAAGTTCTTTTGTCAGATAATTCGTAAGCTGCGGATAATCGTTTAAATATAGCAAGAAAATATAGATGTTGCCGGTACAGAAGGGGTTAAGAACGCTGTACAAAATAAAGTGCTCCGCTGCTTTATTTAAGGCCTCTTCTTTAACCCCGTCTGTACCGGTGATGTACTTTTCATTATATTCTGGTGACTATTAGATGATTTTGTACGGGCTTAGGAAGGCCGTCTACTCATTAAAAGGCTACAGACTATCTCAATTGCCGACTTGCGAGTTTCATTCTATAAGGAAGTTGGAGCTGTAGATAATGATATTTTGCAGAATTACCAGTTTAAATAAGCTTGTAGTACATTTATAAATACATACAACTAAATTCAACATACGTTTTATCCATTAGACATCTACTTTATTATTGTATTGCTATTTAATACCGATGTTTACGGCACCAACTTCCTTATAGCCGGAAACTCGCAAGTGGCCACTTTATCCGTTTAGCTACCATATATCCTTCCTAAGCTTTATGAAATAGTCTAAATGTAGGTGAAATCGAATATGAAAGACGTCGCCGGTACAGACGGGGTTAACTTATTGGTCGGCTCATTTATTTGTTGTTTAATAATCTTTCTATAATTTTTGTTTTGTAGTTTCCCTAGACCTTCATCAAGCTTATTAAAAAAACACCTCCTAGACCTCCATCAAGCTTTAAAAAAAATCCCTAGACCTCCATCAAGCTTAAAAAAAAACTCCCTAGACCTCCATCAAGCTTAAAAAAAACTCCCTAGACCTCCATCAAGCTTAAAAAAAACTCCCTAGACCTCCATCAAGCTTAAAAAAACTCCCTAGACCTCCATCAAGCTTAAAAACACACTTCCTAGACCTCCCCTTCAAGACAAATTTGTACATTTTTCGTTAGAAGCTTGATTGAGGTCTAGGGAGGAAGCTATAAGAAAAAAATAAAAGATCCAATAAAAACAAACCATCTCTCCTTAAGAACGCTGTACAAAATAAAGTGGTGCGCCGCTGCTACATTACTGGTACCACAACCAGCGCCCAGGGGTGTTCATTAAAGGCTCTTCTTTAACTACAGAGAGATCCATTTGCTGGCTTTAATTCCAGTTATTTGCTTGTTTATTAATCTACCTATAATTTTGTTTTCTCCCTAGACCTCCATCAAGCTTACAAAAACACCCCCTAGACTAAAATTATTTTGTTTTCTCCCTAGACCTCCATTAAACTTACAAAAACACCCCCTAGACTAAAATAATTTTGTTTTCTCCCTAGACCTCCATCAAACTTAAACAAAAAAAAACCTAGACCCTCCTTCAAGACAAATTTGTAAATTTTTCGATAGCAAAATGTTCCGGCCAAAGGCCGGTTCCTCTTAAAGTTACAGACTCGCTATCGCTCGTCAGGAAAACACCGACACCTAAATGGCACGAAAGGTCTTGATATCAATAAAGAAATGGGATTAAAGGTCTTAAAATTGACAAAATAATGGGGTGAACACGGCTGTATTACTGGTACCACAAGCGCCCGGTGTTGATTAAGGGCTCTTCTTTGACTATAGACAGATCCACTTCTTCATCTTCAAAGTATTCCGTTTTAACTATTTCGGTCGTCGAGTCGGGGAGGCAGGACTGGCTTGGCGACTGACTTTCTTTTACCGCGGGTTCCGTGTTCGAGTCTGGGAGGTAGAAGGACTTACTTGGCGGCGGACTTTCTTTAAATACGGGTTTTGTGTTCGACTTTGGGAGATAGAATGGCCGACTTTCTGCGGGTTCTCTGTATTCAGGGACGTGTGTTTCTGGCATATCATCAATTTTATATTTCTTACTTGGCGGCAGATGGATGGTAGTGAACGCTTCTTCCTCATCCCGCGTTGGTGTTGTCCAGGACGTCCATGTACTGGTCGGCAATGGTGTGGTTGTTTCTGTCTTGGGGATCTCGGCTTTGTACTTGCTAGGCACTATGACGTGTTCCTGTTGCCACGATGATGGGAAATCCGCTGCCGTTGATAAACCCCACACAGATGAAGAGCTGGTTGGTATATCTATCGGTTTCCTTATCCTGTCCGACTTAAATCTGTGGCTGAAAAAAAAGAAAACTCATGTTAATTATAATGTAATACTTGCAAAATAAACAAATCAAAATATGCACGACACAGTAGAAAAGGCAAAAGAACTTATCAAAATCGCTATGTGGAAAGACTATCACAAATATACAAATTATAAAATTGCTGGAGACCCCTCATGATCTTTGGTCTCTGAGTCTTCTCCTGGGCGTCCTAGATGTGTGTGATATATAGGTTTTGTTCATGTCATTTTGTTGTTTCTGTTCGGGCTCTGTCTCGAGTCGGCCACCCCAGCTTTGGGATATGTGCCTGAGTATATACATAAATGCACCTGTACAGTATACCAGGCTGGATAGCTCACTCAAGTTACTCCATACTAATGAATCTGTCCCATTCCTTGCTTTTGGCCATCTAATATATATTTTGTCACTCTTGCCTGTACTTTATGAATATGTATGCACGGTACTGTAAAGTATGTTTGAGGGGGGAAAAAGGTTAATTTCAAGGGAGTTTAATGTTTTCTAATTAATACAAAAATCCTTCAATATTTGAAATCTATTAAAAAATGTAGGTCTAGAAATACAGGAGCTAAAACCACAGAAGTAGGCAAGGTTACAGTACAGAGTATACAGGTCTGCCTCGAATATACGATTGGGTTACGTTCCTGAAAATCCGATCTTAAATAGAAAAATCATATAGCAAACCCTAAAATTAATGGGGTAATTGGGGATGCATTCTGGGACCAGCCAAAACCCAAACCCAAACACCTAAAAACCTATAATAATATCGTAAATCGGGGCATCGGATAGTGAGGGAGACCTGTACATAATGTTCTGAACTTTCCAACTCTAGCTCTTCCCAAGCTGAAAATAGGTTAGCCTAAAACTGAACAAGATGTGGAAATACACTTAGACCATCAGGCTAAGTGAGGTACTGTATCTTTATTAGTCTCGTGGTAACGTGTCTGCCTCGTAACCCAAGGGTCCCGGGTTTGATTCCCGCCTTGGGTGCAGATTTTCGGGAGGCTATTTCCGCATCGAACGAAGTTTAGACACATACAGTACATCAAAATTAAGACTGAATGCTCCACACATATGTGCAGTTTCAGTCTCTTGTCCTAATGGCGGCGCTCCAGGCAACCTGTTAAAGGTGGGGGCTCATGGGTTGAGATAAACATGGAATGATAATCACCAAGCTGTACATAATTATCTTGCAAAATGCAATGGCACTGAAATAATTATTAACAATGGTATAAAGGATTTTGTGGATCGTCTATACCGGGCCTGTGACGTCACAAGAGTGTAAGTCCACCATCCAGTCTAGGCTAAGAATACTGGTGTGACGTCACTATGACATCACAGGCCCGGTATAGACGATCCGCAAAATCCTTTATACCATTGTTAATAATTATTTCAGTGACATTGCATTTTACAAGATAATTATATGCAGGTTGGCGATTATTTTTCCATGTTTACCTCAACCCATGAGCCCCCACCTTTAAGGACTGCTTCCCTTGTCAAGGTTTGTTGGTAAAAATGTCAAGATGGTTGAAAGTAAGATCAGAGCTCCATAACCCTCCTTTCGGACATGGTGTACAAAACAAATCCTACACACCATGCTGTTCCTTTGACCCTTCTCCTAACCCCACTTACCTCCTCACATGCTGCACAAATCTCTTCCTTCAACACTTTGCTCATCTCTTCTACTTCCTCCATTCTCTCTAAGTCAAACCTACCTATAGTCGTCTTTCTACTACCGTAATTTCCTTATACTTAACCCTTAAAGAGCGGCGCTCGACTTAAGTCGTGCACCAATTTGCAGCAAATTAGGAGCATTATTAAGGCTTTTAAAGGGTTAAAATAGAGTGTAAATGGCCGGGAGCGTAACAGGCCACACGTCCGACACTCAGGGCTTACCGCCACCCACTGACTCACGCTCCCTCTGTTCTCGAGAGGACGGCAGTGTTACCATTAGTGAGCGTAGTGGGAAAAAATATGCCGCTATACGCTAAACTCCCATGTTCGTGGCACCACTGCAAGAGAACCACGAGTGCTACGTAGCTCGTTCTGGTCTCATTTTGAAGCTTTTAGCGCCTAGTTTTTTGCTGAATACATTTCTTTTCATGCAGATACTTGATTGATCATTCAGGAGGGCCTGAATATGCCCAAAATAACCCAAAACACCCTGCTCGACAAGGGTTAAACTCTGTTTCATTTCAGCTAACAAAAAATTTAATTCCTTAACAGCAAATTTTTCGACGCGTAATAGAAAAATATGAAACTACATGTACTGTACTATGTCTCTGCATCATATTAACACCAAGTTTATATAATTAGCACCATATTTCACTACAAACTCTCCAAAATTACTGAAAAATCTTGATGGAAACTTTGCAATTTACCGTCAGTTGAAAAGAAACAGTATAGTCGTCTTTCTACTACTCTCCTGAACTCTCCCTCCTCCAACCTTTCCACCCTCTTCACCACTCTACTGCCCTACTCTATTTCTCTTCACCCACTTCGTCTGTACCCTAACTCTAGCTACTACTACAGAATGGTCAGACAAACCCACCCCCAATACCCTAGCATCTAACACTATACAGTACTCGGTTTCATTTCATCTGACGGTAAATTGAATCCCTTAGCAACTAATTTATCGATACTTAATGGAAAACTATGAAACCATTGTCTCTGCATCATAAGACCAAGTTTATATAATTAGCACCATATTTCATTACAAAATCTTCAAAATAAAGGAGAAATCGTGATGGGAACTTTGCAATTTACCGTCAGTTGAAAAGAAACTGGGTATAATTTCCTCACTTGTTCATCCATACATACATAGTCAATCAGCGCCTTTCGTTCCACCGTCTCCCCTCCCTCCTCCACTCCATTCTCCATGTGTACCTGTGTATCATTCAGTGTTGGAAGAAGGTGTTGTCACAACTATATTGTTTTTGTTTTACATTTAGACCTCTTGGGTGTGAGCCCTAACTGTTACCTCTGAGCTATGAGACGGCACAGAGTTTTGTGTTTTTCTAGCTCACTGTAAATTGCCATTTCTCCATACAATCATGCTCTCGTTATTGAGGACATTTCGTCCCAACCAATCGCCGTGTTATCGAAATCCGAGTTACCGAAACAACATACCTTATGGGGGAAACTAATTGTGTTCCTGCCAAAATCTCAAAGTCCCTTTTTAACCCTTTTCGGCCTAACAAAAGTCCCAGTCACCTTCTTGACACATAATATTCACATCACACATCACAGAAATACCGGTACCATAAAGTAGGCTACACTTCACACATCATAGAAATACAATAAGGTAACAGGGACGGGGGGGGGGGGGGGGATAGCTGTTTTGTAACAGTGGGAGAGATCCTTATAATCACCGAGAATATTGAGGTACCGGTATACGCCGACCGACAGAGTAAACAAACTGAGAGGGAGGGCGGGACGTCACGGGGCGGAGTCGATTCCGCAGTAGACTGGAGCATGTCCGTGTATGACCAGAGCTTCCGCATTTGAGGTGACCGCATATGATTGAAAACGCGTTTCTCAACGCTGCGTTAACGAGAGCATGACTTTATTGATAAGTGTAATCAGCTATTAAAAAGATTTTGTAGCGAACTACAGGTATGTTGCTAATTACAGAAAAACTTGTGATTAACATGACACAAAGACATAGTAATTCCACAGATTTCCATTAAGTTTCAAAAAATTAGCTGCTAGGGGATTACATTTACCGTCGGCCGAAATAAAACCAGTGCCAAAGTGGCCAAACCTAATTTAATTATATATATATATAATACTCACACAAAAATTGGGACTGTCAAGTTTCTCATTATATCGGTATTCTCTGCATACGAAGTGGCCAGTAGTGTATCACAGGCAGCTCTATTAAGAGCCAGGCGGGGGTCACGGGAAGCCATCACAATTGAAACCTGAAAAATGAAAAGTTAATAACATAGGCCTAATATATATATATATATATATATATATATATATATATATACAGTATATACAATATATATATCAGAGGTGGGCACTTCCGTAAACCACTAATTCCGCTAGAGCGGAAATCCCATCTTAGTAAGCGGGTTATTTAAGGGATAAATTCGGCAAATATCCGCGGGTTAGTAAGGTTTAGCTACTTCCGCAATCGCTAGAAGCCTTTCAGTGGTACTCTCAGCCCCCCAGGGGTGTAAAAAGTACCTAATAATTTTACCCAAGTTCAAGTAAAAGTATGTAGCCTACCGGTACTCAAAAGGTTACTCAGGGAAAAGTAAAAGTACCCAACTAGAAAGTTACTTAAGTTAAAGTAAAAAAGTATCTACTGAATTAATTACTTAAGTACTGAAGGTAAAAAGTATCCCAAATTTTAAAAGATACATAAGAGATACCGGTTTATATTATATATATATACAGTATATATATATATATATATATATATATATATATATATATATATATATATATATATATATATTAAGGAACACCATGTTCTTAACATTAATCCTTCATTACAAACCCCAATGCAATAAAATAAACGAATGAAAGCTTATAATCCTCCCGGGATTCGAACTCGGGACACCACACCCAGAACATAAGCGTCTAAACCATTACACCACCAACACAGTATATATATATACAGTATATATAATTTTCCTCTGAATTTAGTATTTCATTAAGTTCTCAATTATCTCCATGCATTATTACTAGTCTACTACCCTAGTACTCCTGAATTCCATAATTAATAAATAAGAAATATTATACAATATATAAGGAATATGAAGTCAAACTCATCAATATATAAGGAATATGAAGTCAAACTCATCATGATCACTGGAATAAAGTATTGAAGATTAGCAATAAAAAATAAAAAAATATATATGTTTATTTGTTTGTTGTTGTTGTTGTTGTTGTTCCCAAGCTGCCTGGCCGAACAGCCCCAAGGCCCCGAACAAGGCCAAGGCCATAACCGAGCGCCCCCCACAGAACCCTCCCTGCCGACCACAATAAAGCCTGGGTGACCGAAGCCACTCCATGGCGGGGAGCTGAGGTGGGTGCGGAAACGCCCGGGAAACCAAAGCCCCACCCAGGGCCCTGTGCCCCTCAGCAATTATGAAGAGAAAGTTGAGGGGCAAAGGAAAAATGTGACGCTTTGGCTTCCCATCTTGGTAGATTGGGAGGTCAATCCACGGAAGAGACGCCGTCACTCGAGATCTAGAAAATATCTAAGTAAAAGGAACAGTTTATTTGTTTGTTTATTTATATACATAAATAAATAAATGGTTTCCCAAGCAAATGTGTTTGAAGATAAATTGTCACATAGTTATTAGGTTATTAGGCTATCAAATTTATCCCACTCATAATAATTCAAGGGATAGGTAAAATATAAATTGTCCATAATATATATAATTTGAACTAATTTATCCCGGTACAAATAATTAAAAAAAAAGTAAAATATAACGATATGAGTGAGGCCTGACTTGAGGTGAAGTACAGTATGGGATATGAGTGAGGGTTAAGCATGTGATAAATAATAAGTAAACATTTGTTTTACTACACTAGGCCTACCAAATGATTTACCCTCTTTTTGCACTGTTTTAATTAAAAATCCCAATCCGGATTGCATTTACGTTTAGCGATAAGCGGAACCGTATTAATCGATTAATTTAATTAACGGTCTAGCGATTGCGGAAAGCTACGGTTACGATATGCAATATTGCGATTACGAAAGTAGATAATTGTTAGCGATATATCTATATATATACTGTACAGTCGACCCTCGATTTAACGGACTAATTGGGGGGAGACTGTGTCCATTACTGGAAAAAGTCCGTAGATGGAAAAATGCTTTCGGGCTTCGCCGATTTTGCCCTAATATGCCTCGAAAATAAAGATTTTTAACTTTCCGGGAGTTTTTATGTCTTTCCTTACATATTGCACATAAAAATCAAGATTTTTTTTAATAAACATGTTGTTGCATTACCCAGATAAACCAATAGAAAACATAGAAATACAGGTACACGTACACAAAAAATATGCCTAAGCACTTTCGGAGTCATTTTAAGCAGATATATGGAAGATATTCATTATAATAGCACTGGGCGGACCGAGCGGACTGGTGGCTAGGCGGGAACTGACACGCAAATCAAGGGTTTGGCGGGAAACTGTGGTGCCGCGCCCGCCACCTACCGGACAATTTTTCTACTAGCGGACTTTGGTCCGGTGTCCGGACGGGTTGTCCGCCTATCCGTTAAATCCGAAATCTGTTGTATCGAGGTCCGTTAAATTGAGGGTCGACTGTGTATGTATATATATATATAATTATATATATATAGGCCTACTGTATATATATTATTTATATATATATTTTTTTTTAATTATTACTGGGAGTGGCCGACTCGAGACAGAGCCCGAATAGGAGAAAAAAAAAAAAAAAAAAAAAAAATGAACACACAAAACAAAAACACAAATTCACACACATCTAGGTCATCCAGGAAAAGATCCATAGACCAGGGATCACCAAGGTCACTCCAGCACTCCCCCGGCCCCCAACCTCCCGGAGAAGTTCCGGTCTCAGCAGGCAGACCTGTAGCGAAGCCCTACCACCACAAGCGTAGGCTATATCGCATATACGGCGCTCGGCGTTGAATCGCGTGCAAAGACTACGGTACCGAGTTCAGGAAAAAGAAAGTATCACATTCACATTTTAGTGCTTTGACACCCTGATTGTGTGGTTGTCTCATAAATAGCCTAAGTACCATACCAAAATGAGTGTTTTGTCCTCTAGCCTACTGACAAAATAGAGAATTTGATAAAAATTGACGAGACCCCGGACAGCCTTTTTACTAGTTATATAGGGCATGAAGGGATGGTCTGAACATTGGTTAATGCCTTTTCATCCAAAAAAATGCAAGTACATGCGGATTGGGACTAGCAAGATAGACAAGGTAGGATACAGTATGTATGAAGCGATGGAGGAAGTGAATGCAGAAAAGGATATAGGAGTAGTGATAGACAATAAGTTAAATTTCTCAGAACATTTAGCGGAAAAGATAACAAGCCAATAGAATTGTAGGGCTGATAAGAAGGAGGACATTTGCGTCACTTGACGAAGAAATATTCAGGAATCTCTATACAGCGCTGGTTAGGCCGCACCTGGAATATGCGAACCAGGTGTGGGCTCCATATATGGTAAAAGATATAGAAGCAGTGGAGAAAGTGCAGAGGAGAGCTAGCAAGCTAGTACCAACGTTGAAGAACGCGGGCTATGAGCAGAGGTTGAGGACACTGGGACTTCCGACACTGGCATATAGGAGAAAGAGAGGGGATATGATAGAGACTTTTAATATAGTGTCAGGAAAGTATGATGAGGATGTGTGTGTCGTGTGAAGGTATCTTCTTGATGCGGGAGGGAACAAGAACGAGAGGACACTCTTAAGAAAATTTACAAAGAAAGAAATAGGCCTAGGCTTGAGAAGGCAAAGAACTCATTTTGTGATAGAGTGGTAAATGAGTGGAACGCACTGCCCCAGTATGTAGTCGATTCCGAATCAATAAGGAAGTTTGAAAGTAATCTTGATAAAGCATGGGGAAGACAAGATTTGAAGTTTGATTATAAAGCAAAAATACAGAATAGTAAAAAAGTTGCGTCTGCTGTCGCCGCCGCCAACACAGTGAACGACCGCAGTAGTGCAAGTACAGTACTGGCACTGAGCTGGATACACAATCCTAGTTTGCCTTTTTCTAGAGGATCTACTGTAAGAAACTGTAAGAAATAACCTAGTTAACACTTGATTCAACCAGTGGGGATGTGGGGGCAGCAGCCCCCACCCATAATACTAGGATAGGTTAGGTAAGGTTTTTAGGTTATGTTAACCCCATTCTTACCGGGGTTTCTTAAGGCTGTCCGGGCCCCCGGGGTCGCTTCAATTTTTACCGAGAATTTCAATAAGTCCTGGGGGGGGGGGGGGGGGGCACATAGCCACATACCATGGCAAAAACTGATATTGTCATAGCCTATATAGCCTAGGCTAGCTTATTTTTATGATTTAATTGTCTTCAGCCTAGCTTAACCCAACATTTTCCTTGATCATCATAACCCGCCCCACTAGTCACTAGTGGGGGTTGTGTTTATAGATATTTGGAAACTGGGTAAGGCTATAGCAACAGTCGCCCACAATAACTGACGGGAGTCACGACCGACTGACCGACTCCTTCAAGCGTCAGCTGGAGCCTGGAGCCTGGACCGATGGCTGGCTAGTGGCTTAGTGGCTACAGTACCAGACGAGCCCCCAACACCAGGATAGCTCTAGGCTACCCCAGCACCGCATCCAACTTGCCTAGTTAGCAAATAGACGGAATGGAGATGCAGAGCTGCCTGGCCACAGCGGAGGTCCACTTTAGCTGCGTCCACAGAGGACGGAATTCTACCAAGTATGACCAAGTATAATAGGCGGCTAGGCTACTGTATTACTGTATAGGCCTAGGCTACTAATTTCTGCTCCAAATCTTTATAATACAACACTAGGAGTAGGCTAGGCATAGGCCTATCTGAAGGACAAAATCACACATCCAAAAATACTAAAATCGCTGTTGGTGCTAAAAGTCAGGTTTACCGATCATTCTATATACCGATACCCTAATCGTAAACTTAGTAAAGTGATCTGTAATAATTTAGCTATGTCCCAAAACACATCAGAAACATCAAGGAGGTGAAAACAAACTGGACAAATTCCTCTCAACCAGGCATCCCAGGCTATGCTGCAGCCCGCCCAGCGCCATCCAACTCGATAACGTCCCAGCTGGAGTACAAGCAGCGAAGTGAAGGGTGGCGGCGACGCCGTGGCCTTGCCTCAGAGAACACCAAGGGAGCAACACCCTCTTGACTCTCTTGAGGCAGAAGGGCTTCAAGGTAAATTCAAGGTAGGCCTACAGTAAATTCAAACCACTGTTAGGTTACTAGGTAACTTATTGTAAACTTACCGCAGGGCAAACAATAGAGTAACTAGCCTACACTGCCTAATATCGTGTGTATGCTTCCTCTTATTTCCCTGGCTTATCAAATGAAACGAAACGCACTATTAGCATCAGATTGTCACTCACAGAAGCGTGCTCCCCGTCCACCTACTCGGCACCCACAGCCTCTTCTTCTTCTTGTGGGTCTGAGTAGAGTGCCGTTCAGTAACTTCAGTTCAGTTGCATGGCGGAAGTAATGCCTTCAAAATGGCACTTCCTGATGTATCTTTTTTTTGTGGTCTGGGTCTTATATTTATTTGTCTAATTCTTTCACTTTCTTGGTTCTTATTTTCCAAAATTGATATATTACTATTTTGCTTTCTTCTATTGTATTTCTGTTGAAGAACAGATTTCCAACTACTATTTCTTCATCCTCTTGGTAGGGTTGTTGCAGTACTTTACTTCTTCTTCGCTCCTCGTTGTATGCTGGGCGATGTAGTATGTAGTGGTTCAAGTCCTCCATGGCAGCTCCGCACATCAGACACTCCGTTGATTGGTTACAAAATCTCTTTCTATTCCCCAAGTTCAGATTATTGCTTCTACATTTGAACAGGATCTCGGAGGCCTCTCTGTTGTCGTACACTTGCTCCTGTCCTCCCGGTTCTTTTTGCCATGTTTTATACAGTTTCAGACTTGATTTTCTTCCAGCTTTGTTCTCCACTCATCACCACCACCACCACTGCCACCACCACCACCCTCACACCACCACCATCACCCTCACCATTTTTCCGTACCAATCATCAGTAGCCTATTTTAGTCCTACACAACCAATCCCTTCCAATGAGCTACGTAGGGATTGGGGGATTATCGTAATAGGATCATTGTAAGCCTATTAAAGGGAGATGCTGGCTTTTTATGGCCCTCCTTCTCTCTCATGTTTAGCCCCACTACTTTTCAGATTTTATAGACGTTCGCCCCATTAATGTGACGATTTTAAGACCATTTTTATTGTCAATATTAAGACCTTTCGTGCCATACAGGTGTCGATTTTTTCCTGGCGAGCGATAGCGAGCTATTATTTTATGAAGAAATCCGGCTTCGCTGGAGACATTTTTCTATCGAAAAATGTAGCCTACACATTTAGCTTGCTGTCAAAACAAAAATATTTATATGCTGGCTCGCTACCGCTCGCCAGGAAAATATTGACACCTGGATGGAGGTAAACGTCATAAAACAGTAGGCTGAATGGGACCAAATGGATATACGCCAAAGAGAGAGGGAGAGAAAGAGAAGAAAGTGAGATGGGCTCCCTTAATCCCAAGGTGGATATAGCCAACATTGATAGTGGATATAACGCTCTGTGTGTGGTGTGTTGTTGAAGGTATAACATCCATATATATCCACACATATACCGCACATCTATCCACATACCTATCCACCCCCACCCACATAAACAGCCCACCTATCCACACACAACACCCCTCCACACACATCCACTCACCCACACACCCCTCCCACCTACACTCACATACCCACATAAACCGCCCACCTATCCACACGAAAACTAATTTAGCTGAACTCTCCTTAACCCCTTCTGTATCGAGGCGTCTTTTAAATTTTATTTTAGCTATATTTAGACGATTTTGTGCAGCTTGAGAAGGATCTGTGGTAGTAAAAAGGGTTAAGTGAGATAGTGTGTATCCTTTTAATGGTTAGACGTCCTTCCTAAACTGAATAAAATCGTCTAATAGTTGCCAGAATATAATGCAAAATAAATCACCTGTACAGAAGGGGTTAACCCATACAGTACCAGGGAAGTCCTTTTCATCAGATTCTGGAAACTATTAGACAATTGTATTCAGTTTAAGAAGGACGTCTAGTCGTCTACGAATGAAAGGGCTACAGACTATCTCTTCTTCTTATTGTTTAAATGTGTAGTTTGCTTGGAGGGTTGTCTCCAGATTACTGCACAGGCGTTTAGATGGGACAGAGTAAGAATAGAAGGGGAAAATCATAGAATGAGGAATGAAAAACTATTCAAAATTAGTCACTGAAGCCCCCCAACCGCGTCAAGGAGAGTAGTATCAGGGGAGCCAGACTATCTCAATTCACCCTGTCAGCTACCATATAACCTTCTTTTAAGTTTAATAAAATCCTCTAAATGTAGCTGAACTCAAATATATAAAAACGTCGCTGGTACTCGAAAGGTTAAAGGTTAAGTGAGATAGTTAGAAGCCTGTTAATTACTGGAAGCGCGTTTGAAACTGAATACAATCGTCTAATAGTAGCCAGAATAAAGTTAAATAGACGGCCCTGATACAGAATGGGTTAAAACCCCTTGACCAGACAGTGAACCATCCAACCAGTGTTGTCAATTTACCTACTCTCTCGCTAGATCTAGAGGTGTTTACTTGGATCTAGCGAACATTGTTTACATCTAGCGTCAGGAATTCTAATGACATTCTGGAGATTTGAGCCATTTTAGAGTGACATTGTTGATTTCCGGGTGGATGGGAATCGTTAGGCTTGGTCGGCAACCCATCTAGGGGAGACAACTTTATACAAATCCGGGTGGATGGGACTCGTCAGCCTTGGTCGGCAACCTGTCTAAGGTAGTAAACCTGATATAAATCCGTACTGTTTACCTAAGGGTAAGGCAGGTTAGTGGATGGACTAGCCGAACACCACTGTAGAAAAATAGTGCTAACAAGATGCATAGAAGGCCTCGGAGTCGGACGGACCCCAAGTTGAATGGTCAATCCTGTAAGTCCTTCAGTGAACTGGCTCGGGTTGTCCCTCTTACAGGGAATAGGTCCGCTTGGGGGCATTCTGTGTATGGCCACCCTCTTTAATTAAGGGGAGTAAGGCGTCCGGCAATAGATAGATAGATAGATTGTTGATTTTGAGGCATTATTCTAGGATTTTCGGCATTTATTTACTATCTATCGGCCTTCTAGCGGCTTTTAAGAACTGATGTAGCATTATTTTGTGTCTTGATTTGGCAACACTGCCCGTCGTAGCCTCAGCCAAGCCACTGAAGCCAGTGTTGCTTGGACCGTGGTGGCAGGATCATGTACACCGCCGTCTTCTCCACCATCACACGCCGCTACCTGCTACTCGGATATATAAACATTTTCTTGAATTTACGTTTCTACAAATACGATGCAACTTTAAGCGGATGTGAAAGTGTTGTTGAAATTATACTTAATTAGATCCACGTGTAATTAATTAACTAGCAATAGCCTAGGCCTATATTTATCCCGTATTGTGAGACTAGTCAATTAATTTTGGCAAAACAAAACAAAAATTTGTGAATGCAGAACTTATGGTATTGTGTTCTACAAGTTACAATGTTACGATAACATGAAAGTGGATTAATACGTGATGCTATAAGACTCGATGATAGTTCCGAAGACATAAATTGAACTATTAGCCTATACTATAAACCATAATTATATCTATACATAGGCCTATACAATAATAAGACTAAATATGAAGGACTCGGCTTTCGTTTGACACTGGATTAGAATGAGTAACTAATGAGTATATGAACAAGTGGACATGTGATACCAAAGATGACCTAACCAGAAGTGTTTGACATTTTACATTAGTTTGACCACCATGAAGAAAACGAAGCTGTTTTGGTGCTGGTCGGCCGCTTGGATCGTCTGCCAATCAGGTAACTTATGCAACATTAATTCGTCTGCCAATCAGGTAACTTATGCAACATTAATTCGTCTGCCAATCAGGTAACTTATGCAACATTAATTCGTCTGCCAATCAGGTAACTTATGCAACATTAATTCGTCTGCCAATCAGGTAACTTATGCATATTTGTTTTAAATTTTGGCGCGATTTTACTTTTAAATATATAAATTAAGGGGAGGCAGACCGTTTTTCTGGACCCCCTTCTCCCTCATGTTTAGCCCCACTAGTTTTGAGATTATAAGACGTTCGGCCCAGTTGTTTGGCGATTTTAACATTTCGCCCCATTTCGTTGTCAATTTTAAGACCTTTCGTGCCATTTAGGTGTCGATTATTTCCTGGCGAGCGATATCGAGCCTGCAATTTTAAGAGGAACCGGCCGAAAATGTACACATTTATCTTGAAGGGGGGTCTAGGGGGTGTTTTTCTAAGCTTGATGGAGGTCTGGAAACTAAACAAATATATGAATAAATTAATTAATAGACCAAATAAACAAAGCTGTTTTGGTGGTGGTCGGCCGCTTGGATCGTCTGCCAATCAGGTAACTTTTAATCTATCTAGGCCTATCTATCTATTGCCTGACGCCGTGATCCCCGATGGGGTGGCCACGAACGAACCGCCCCCATGCACCTGTCTCCAGTCAGTCGGCGCCCCTGCTCCCAACCAGCACCACCTTCATCCATATACTTCCTCACTCCATCCTTCCACCTCTCCTTCGGTCTACCTCTCCCTCTCTGTCCTCGTACACCCTCTTAGTCATTCTCGCTTTCCATATGTGCCATATGGCCGAACCATCTCAAGTTGTTCCTTTTTAATATAATCTAGCCTATATAGCCTATATAGCCTATATAGCCTATATAGCCTATATAGCCTATTTCACTCCCAACACCAAACACTTCCTAATTATATTAATGAAAGCATGTGATCCTACCGGGATTCGAACCTAGGTTACCACATACAGATCTTAACCCTTTCCGACATATGACGCGATTTTGAGCCTATTGGGGATACTTTAAAGCCTTTGTTACCATCAGGGGTATTTAGAAACCTTTAGTTTAGTTACTTCAACCTCTGCAGTTGTCTTTGAGTTAGCTGTGTTGAGCCTATTGGGGATACTTTAAAGCCTTTGTTACCATCAGGGGTATTTAGAAACCTTTAGTTTAGTTACTTCAACCTCTGCAGTTGTCTTTTGAGTTAGCTGTGGGCAGAAAACTAATTTTGGAGAGGTAATTATAAGAGTGAGAGATTCACAGGGTGTCAATCCACAAAATATGAATTGTGTTATCATTATGGTTTATTATTTTGTTATCATTATAGCGCGACGGAGCGGCGAAGGCGCGAGCTCTAGGGGGGTCCGGGGGCATGCCCCCCCGTGATTTTTTTGAGAATTTAGGTGTCTAAAACAGTATTTCCTGCAATCTAAAAGCAATCAAGATGGAAAATATGGAGACCAAAATTAGGCCTATGTCAATTTACCTTTTTTGTTTCTTAAAAAAATAAAGGGTTGGGGGAGTTTCTGTTATCATTATACAAAAAGTTCATTTGCGTTATCACTCAAAAAAACAGCGTCGTTTGACACCCTGTGAGAGAACTATATTTCTTATTGCTAATCTGGCAACCTCTGCGTCATATGTGCGTGAAAGGGTTAAACACACTATTATTAATATCATTAGAAACTATTTAATAACCTTTTTGATAATATACAAGGACACTACACTACATCGGCGCTATAAGAAACCATTTATGGGGGATAATAGGGATGGGGATAAATATCTTAAACAGTAGCCTGAATGGGGCCGAATGGATACAACCGAGAAAGATACAAAAGCAAGTCACCCCCTTAACCCTATTAGGTGCAGGGCGGGCCAATTTGGAGCCTCCCTGATTTACTCCATTAGCTTGGATATTTTAAGACGTTTCACCTCATTAGTTTGGCGATTATATGATGCTTCAACCCAATAAGGTGTCGATTTTTCCTGGGCGAGCGATAGCGAGCCTGCAATTTGGGAGAAACCGGCCTTTGGCCGGGAAATTTTTCTGCCGAAAAAATTTACATAGCCTATTTAGCTTGAAGGGGGTCTGGGGAACGTGTTTTAGCTTGAAGGGGGTCTGGGGAACGTGTTTTAGTTTGAAGGGGGTCTGGGGAACGTTTTTTAGTTTGAAGGGGTCTGGGGAACGTGTTTTAGCTTGAAGGGGGTCTGGGAAACGTGTTTTAGTTTGAAAGGGGTCTGGGGAACGTGTTTTAGCTTGAAGGAGTTCTGGGGAACGTGTTTTAGCTTGAAGGGGGTCTGGGGAACGTGTTTTAGTTTGAAGGGGGTCTGGGGAACGTGTTTTAGTTTGAAGGGGGTCTGGGGAACGTGTTTTAGCTTGAAGGGGGTCTGGGGAACGTGGTTTAGTTTGAAGGGGGTCTGGGGAACGTGTTTTAGCTTGAAGGGGGTCTGGGGAACGTGTTTTAGTTTGAAGGGGGTCTGGGGAACGTGTTTTAGTTTGAAGGGGGTCTGGGGAACGTGTTTTAGTTTGAAGGGGGTCTGGGGAACGTGTTTTAGTTTGAAGGGGGTCTGGGGAACGTGTTTTAGCTTGAAGGGGGTCTGGGGAACGTGTTTTAGCTTGAAGGGGGTCTGGGGAACGTGTTTTAGTTTGAAGGGGGTTTGGAGAGGCGTTTTTCCAAGTCTAGGGGTTAACTAAATACACATTGTTCGAAAATGTCTAAAACAATTAAAACCCTCAATAATAATTAAACACAATACCATACTAACCCCCGAGACGTTGCACCAGATAGTGTTAACATAGAAATACACAAATACTAATAAGTATAATGATGAAGACGGTGGTGGTCCAGCAAAACCAACCCTCCCATTAATTCTTCATTTAACACGATAGTAATATATCTCGTGGTGTGTGTGTGTTTGTGTGTGTGTGTGTGATTTTGTGTACTTACTCTAGTTGTATTGCGGGAGTGAGCATGCTCGTTATTTCCCGCCTCCTATATGTGTAGGTGTTATATGTATCGGTGGAATGGCTGTGGATGTGTGTGTAGTCTGTATTTTTAGCCAATTGGCGACATCGGAAACGAAGGCTTAGGGTGGATCTGTATGGTACCATTCTCACTATAGACGGTACCGTCTCGCCCGAAGGCTTAGGTAGCCATCAGCTTAGGTGAACCATATGATACCCATCTCGCCTTGTACCATTTTTGCCAACCCCAGATGGGACGTCACAACGTCGTCCACTTATTCCAGGTACCTATTTACAGCTAGGTGAACTGAGGCTAACACATGAAAGGAGACAAGCCCAATTTGTCTCCGCCCGGCCGGGGATTGAACCCCCGACCCCTCGTGTGTGAGACGAGAGCTCTACCTACTAGGCTACGGGCTGTGTGTTTGTTTGAACTGTGTGTGTATATATGTGTGTGTGTGTGTGTGTGTGTGTGTGTGTGTGTGTGTGTGATTTTGTGTGTGTGTGTATATGTGTGCTTGTGTGTGTGTGTCACGGTGTGTGTTTGTGTGTGAGAGAGTACTTGTGTGTGTGTGTATGTGTGTGTATTTGTGTGTCTGTGTACCGCACCATTAAGTGTGAAATTGGAAAATATTGCAGTGGCTGGATATTTATTGCCAGGAGAAAGTACCAAGGAGTGTGAGAGAGGGGGGGGGGTCGAGAGAGAGAAAGAGAGAGAGAGAGAGAGAGAGGGGAGGGGCCGAGAGAGAGAGAGAGAGAGAGAGAGAGAGGTGGGGGGGGGGGGGGGGGGGCCGAGAGAGAGGAGAGAGAGAGGGGGGTGGGGCCGAGAGAGAGAGGTTGGAGATAGAGAGAGAGGGGGGGGGGGGGGGGGGGCCTGAGGAGAGAGAGAGAGAGAAGGGGGGGGGGGGGGGGGGGGGGGGGAGTTGAGAGGGGGGGGGGGGGGGGGAGAGAGTAGGGGGGTGGGGGGGGGGGGGGGGTGGGGGGGTAGGGGGGGGGGGGGGGGGGGGTGGGTGGTGGGGGGGGGGGGGGGGGGGTGGGGGGGGGGGGGGGTGGGGGGGGGGGGGGGGGGTGGGGGGGGGGGGTGGGGGTGGGGAGATGTGGGGGGGGGGGAGGGGGGGGGGGAGAGAGTTGGGGGGGTGGGTGGGGGGGGGGGGGGGGGGGAGGGGGGGGGGAAGGGGGGGGGGGGAAGGTGGGGGGCAATAGGGGGGGGGGGGGGGGTGGGGGGGGGGGGGAGGGGGGGGGGGGGTGGGGGGGGGGGGGGGGATGGGGGGGGGGGGGAGGGGGGTGGGGGGGGGGGGGGAGAGGGGGAGGGGGTGGGTGGGGGGGGGGGTGGGGGGGGGGGGGTGGGGGGGGGGGGGGGGGGGGGGGGGGGGTGGGGGGTTGGGGGAGGGGAAGGGTGGGGTGGGGGGGGTGGGGGGGGGTGGGGGGGGGGGGGTGGCGAGGGGGGGGGTGGCCGAAGAGAGGAGAGGGGGTGGGGCGGAGAGAGAGGAGAGCGAGGGGGGGGGGGGGGGGGGTGGGGGGGAGGGGGGGGGGGGGGTGGGGGGTGGGTGGGGGGGTGGGTTGGTGTGGGGGGGGAAGGGGGGGGGGGGGGGGGGGTAGAGTTGGGGGTGGGGGAGTGGTGGGGGTGGAGGTGAAGGGGGTGGGGTGGGGGGGGGGGAGGGGGGGGGGGGGGAGTGGGGGGGTGTGGGGTGGTGTGGTGGGGGGTGGAGGTGGGGGGGGGGGGGGTGGTAGGGGGGGGGGGGGTGGGGTGGGGGGGGTGGGGGGGGGGGGGGGGGTGGGGTGGGGGGTGGGGAGGGGGGGGGGGGGTGGGGGGGGGGGGGGGTGGGTGAGGGTGTGGGGTGGGAGGGGGGGGGGGGGGGGGGGGGGTGTGGTGGGGTGGGTGATGGGGAGGGGGGGGGGGGGGGGGGGGGGGTGGGGGGTGGGGGGGGGGGGGAGGTGGGGGGGTGGTGGGGGTGTGGGGGGTGTGGGGGGGGGGGGGTGGGGGGAGGGGGGGGGGGGGGGGTGAGGGGTGGGGGGAGGGTGGGGGGGTGGGTTGGGTGGGGGGGGTGGGGGTGGGGTGGGAGGGTGTGTGGGGGGTGGGAGGTGGGGGGGGGGGGTGGGAGGGGGGGGTGGGGGGGTGGGTGGGGGGTGGGGTGTGGGGGGGGGGGTGTGGGGGGGGTTTTGTTGTGGGTTGTGTGATGTTGGGAGGTGTGGTTGTGGTGGGGGTGGGGGGGGTTTGTGTGGGGGGGGTTGGGTGGGGGGGGGTTGTGGTGGGGGTTTTGGGGTGTGTGTAGTGGGGTTAGGGTGGGGGGTGGGGGGGGGGGGGGGTGGAGTTTTGTGTGGGGTGTGTGGAGGGTGTTGAGGGGGGGTGGGTGAGGGTGAATGTGGGGTTTGGTGAGGGGGTGTGGGTGTTTTGGAGGGGGGACGGTTGGTGTGGGAGGGGTTGTGTTGTGGAGGGAGGGGAAGTGTGGGGGTGTGGGGGAGGGTGGGTGGGTTGTGTGAGGGTTGGGGAGGGGGTGGTTCTGGGGGTTAAGGGGGGAGGGGGGTGGGGTGTGGGTTTGGGGGGTGGGTGGGGGTTTTTTGGTGGGGTGTGTGTTGAAGGGGTGTTGGGTTGTGGTTGTTGTGAGGGGTTGTGTGGGGTTGGGTGGGGGGTTTGTGGTATTGGTGTTGTGGGGGGTTGGTTCGTGGGTGTATTTTCTGTGGTGTTAGTGTGGTGGGGTGTGGGGGTGTTGTGGGTTGAGTGTGTGGGGGGGAGCGGAATAGTTGGTGTTTGTGGGGTTTTGGTTTGGGTGTTGTCGCTGGGAGCGTTAGAGGAGGAGCGGGTGGGGTGGGGGTGGGGGGGGGGTTGTGTGT